>JAOXJP010000003.1:2350559-2362327 GCA_025762735.1 Platanus orientalis
GTCTGGTTGCCTTGAATTGTATAGAAAAGAAAAGAAAAGAATAGAAAATAAAATCCCACAAGAAAAGAAAAGAAAATAATCATGAGACATACATGAGAAAACCAACTTTTCATGGCAATCAGATGGTTTAAAAGTGAGGTCTTGAGAAATTTTTGTCATGAGAAAACATTTTCATGGCAACCAGACTGGGCCTTAATCAATAACCACCCGTTCTTACATCACTAAGTACTTTTTCTTTTTTATAGTAAAGTGGTGCCTGTTCTTAATTAATAACATGCAAGAGTTTCAAAACAAATCCAAGATATGTGAGACTTGGTAATGCGGTGGCAACAAAATCCTCTGGCCTTTTCTCAAACAGGCCGTCGGTGTTGGAGCAACTCTGGTCAAGACGACTCCTAAGAGCCTTTTGATAGAGCTTAATTACATGTTCTCATCACAATCCTTATTTCAGAGGAATAAAACGTTTATAACTCTACCACCCCAAGTAGCATGTCTGCTCTAATGGCTCTCATACTGACTCTTTCTTAAACAGCCTCTTCAGAAATGGAAGTAAGGCTGCATACATCTTGCCCTCCCCATACCCCGCATTAGTGGGAGCCTCGTGCACTGGGCCACCCCTGTTTGAGAGAGCTTAATTACATGCTCTCATCATAATCCTTAGTGCAGAGGAATGAAACGTTTATACCTCTACCACCCCAAGTAGCATGTCTGCTCTAAGAACATGCTACTTAGAAGTAGCTCAGCTGGATCCTTAAGAACATCAAGATGATGCAGGGTGGGATGAAGGATTAGCATCCTTAGTGTTCCTTATTTGGTTATCTGTTTGTAGTGATTAGCATCCTTCATGCTCAATGAGAGGATTATCTATATAGGTTTAGCTAGATCAGCCGAGTTAATTCAACTGGTTGACTCAATGAGTTGACACACCTATTTTATGAGCCCCACCCTTTCATCAAATAAATGGCAACCTCTTAAATGCGATATAACCATACATGAATGATTCTATATTTCTTGGACGGTCAGAGAAGAGTCTAATAAATCTCCTAAAATAAATCACAAATTAGATAATAAGGTTCCGTCTGATCATCCAGATTTGAGTGCATTCGAAAAGAAATTTGAGAATCCAATAAGTGCAAGGATTAGAAAAGGAATTGAAAGCAATACAATAATTCCATTTGTTATTTGATTGCCAAGAAATAGAAAACATTTGTTTTGGAATTCACAAGAGATCAACAGTCAACACAATAGAGAGGAGTTTCCACCGGATTTGGTCACAAATCTGATCTTCTAGAGATGGAAAAGAAAAACTAAAAAAATACTAAGAAATGGATTCATTGGATTTGCACTAAAATTGATAGGTTTCTAATCCAATCAATCAGATGTGAGAAATCCGTCTAATCAATGAAATCCTATTCTGGATTCCACCGGATTTGGATCAAATCTGGATGATCAGAAGCAGCCTTAGGGGTCATTAAATCAAGCGGATTTCTGTCCCAAAAATATCTCTAAAGTGAGACCATTTTAATGATAGGTATTGATCCTCTAAACATGACATGTGGAAAATTATAGGCGCCCAAACTGGGTCATACAGCACCTCAGTCCTCCAAAATAGGACCCCAAGAAAGCTTAGATTTATTGATATTTTGGCCAAATTTAATACCTCATCAGATGAAGCAAAAAAATCAATGATGATGAACTCCACCTTAAGTGGCTTAATCTTCTGAAGCCAATATCTACTTGAATCTTCTTGACCATAGTTGAGTCACTCGTTTTAGCTGTTGTGATAAGGCTCTGGGTTCCAAGTTCCAACCACAATCACCCAATTAGCCCAACGTAGGCCCCAAGTCCTTATCTTTCGTACTCACCAAGAAGGGAGGCTTTCACAACTGATGCGACCATTGATTGACCAGTTAGTTTTGAACGTTCATTTTCGTGCATTATTTGGTGTTTATGATACACATCCCTCTATGGGACCCTAGCCTTCAATGCTGCTTTTTCAGTCCCCACCTCTTTCCACCCAACGAGAACGCAACACCACCGAATGTTATTTTCATCTAGGAAACAGAAAACCATTTTAAAAAGGTTCGACCTAGTTTCTGTCCAACTCTATCAACTGTGACATGTTGATTACTTTGGGTAGGGCTGTCATTGAACCAAGCTAGCTCAGCTCATTCCATCATGAGCTGAGCTTGAACATTGTTTCAAGTTTGCACAGCTGAGCCTGAGCCTCTAATTGAACTTGTTTAGCTGAGTGAGAACTTGACCCAAGCTGCATTAAGCTCACATTGCTAAAAGCTCAGCTTGTTAGGGGTCTTATCAATGTATGTAATACATATAGTTATAGCTTATTCTATTATATATTTAAACATTTAATATGTTTTTACATAACACAGATATAACTTGTTATAATATGGGTTATTGGGCTTTAAGGTTAGGGCCTAGAGCAGAAAGGTTGAGTTTGGTGAGCTGAGCAGAGCCCAAACTCAGCACATCAGGCTAGTGGTGAGCTTGAGCCGAGCCTGAGCTTGATCCTTGTGCGACAAGCCTGAGCTGAGTTGGGCAAAACTCGGTCCATTTACACCCCTAACTTTGGGACCCTAACTACCAACAAGGTTTGTAATGATCACATGAAGAAAAAATATATATTAAAATTTGTTAGAACACATATTCAACCGTGTTTTAGTTTTATTGGCGTCAGTGTAGCTGCATTTTCTCTTCATATTAGTCTGTTAAGGAATTAGGCTGACATGGATTATTAGATGTTAGCCAAGCTTCATGCTATACAATGGAGATTTATCCATCTTGCATGTCATGTATGACCAAGTTATAATGCAACTTCTGCACCTACAAGCACAAATGGTCTTTAACTCTTTAAAGACAGTATATAAAGACCAACAGCCAACACATGGATACATGGAATAGGACAGCAGGTGTTTCCACCAAGAAGTTATCTCAGGCTTAATGTTGATTTGATTAGATAATTTTAAGCATCATCAATATTTCAAGATAATTCCACAATCACTTTCTGACCATATACAATAAAAAAGGTAATATATACAATGGTTATAATCATCCAATTTGGTTGTTTTCATGTATAAGACAGGTGCTATCGTCAAATGGTAAGTCCTCAACCTTCAGTGAATGCCAAATGGGCATAACCACCCATATGATCATTAGATTCTCGATGACTGGGTACTTTTTTTTTATAGTTCTCGGTGACTCATACTTAACATCCTCTTTTGCGAATTCCCCTTGTTAGTATTTCTGTAGAACAGTTGCCTTGTACTCTTTCATTACTTCTATTTGCATATCTTACACCCCCCCAGAAAAAGAAAAAAAAAAAAGAACTCCTAATGTACATCTTCAGACAATATGCTTCTGTTTAAAGATGTTTATTTATACTAGAAACAGACTGTACATCTTAAGACAAAATACTTCTAAGATGATTATTTATGCTAAAAACAGACTACATCTTTAGACAACATATTTCTCTTTTGGCTTTAAACATTGATAAGTTTTAAAGTGTGTAATGTAGATCTGAAGACAAGCTATGGATTTGTTTAAGTGTTTTTTACCTTGACAACAATGTATACCCTGGTCAGAGATGTCTAGATGTCAAAAAGTGTCTTGAAATCGGCTTCCATGCATTCTAGGAAGCTCAAACATGTTTCTGAATGATGAGGTGAATCACGGTTGGAATTTGGAGAAGCCATCTCTTTATTGGTCCAGATAATAGTGCTGTGTGCACTCTCCATTCCTTCTGATGATGCAGGATGGAAACCTTGTGGGGTAGCCAGGATATTTCCATTCAAGTTAAACATAGTAGATCATACCAACTTCCAGCAAAGACATGTGAGGCACATTTAGAACAACATCTGGTCCCCTACAATTCTTGCTTAAAAAGGCATAAACGATATCGATTGTGAATTTCTTGAGAAGGGAAGATGATTGTTTTGCTTGTGCATAAGAGTGCCCGAGAACATAAGCCACACCAGATTCCCTAGCTTTAAGAATCTGCAGAGACTTATCTTTGCGGAGAGAACTCTCTACAAGTCCAGCCTCATGTTTCGCTGCTTGGACAACAGATAAAGACTGCACCATACTCTCTTCGTGATTTGGATAGGTGAAAGTGGACCGTGAATTGTTGAAGGCTTCAGTATCTGAGATCCCAAACTCACAAGATGATTTGGGGCTTTCTTCTCCTTCCATCTCTGTAAATTGTAAAATCCCAGATACCAATTTGTTCTCAAAATCGTAAGTTTCCTGTTGTAGATCCTTGTAGCCATACCTGACAATGCACCGGAACATGCTATACTCTTTTGGGCCAATCCTGCCTATGAGAAAACGTTCCTCTTCACCCACATGGGGAACTTGAACAGATTTTACACATACAAAAACTAACACCTGATGGAAAGCAGGCAAGTTCGTAACAAAGTGTCCGAAAACAGCTGGTACCCCTGTCACCAAATTGCTGTAAACAAGTCCAATTCCTGGGACCCGGGCCATGCCAAGGCTAGGCCCTAGAGCTACTATCCTCTTCATTGACACCTTGTTCTCAACATCGAATTGGTGTTTCTTCAATGTACCATAATTCCATACATACATGATGCCCATGAAGATCAGAGAGAAAACAAGTGGGATCCACCCACCTTCTGGGACCTTGATGAAGGATGCTGAGATGTAGAGGAGCTCAATTGATCCAAAAAACACTAGGAATGAAACTGTGACAGCTATCCTTTGCTTCCACACAATTATCATCACCATAGACATTAAGCAAGTTGTCACAAACATTACAGTAGCGACTGCAAGTCCTATAAAACAACACAATCAAATCCTCAATTCATGAATACCCACACACACACACGAAAGCATGCACGCACACACACTTTCACAAGTATCTTATGAACAGATAGATTTATACCATATGCATGACCAATCATGTTTGTGTCCCTTAATCCAACTGTAACAGCTAAACAAAGGCACATTAGAATCCAATTGACTTCCGGGATGTATATCTGCCCGTATATTGTACTTGATGTATGAACAATCTTCACACGTGGGAAGCAATTTAAGGCACAGCACTGGCTTACCATAGAAAAGGTAGCCGATATAACAGCCTGACTTCCCACAACGGCTGCACAAGTAGCCACTATGAAGACTGGCCAGAATACTGCTTCTGCATGATGAGACAATGATAGTAATTCAAAAGATTGAGCACAAGATACTCTAAAGCCTTCCAGGTATTTCAAAAAATTCTTGCCTGGTATAGCTTTATAAAAGCTTCTCTGAATATCTTCATGGTGTCTAGAGAGGAATGCAGCTTCACCCATGTAAGCAAGAATCAAACAGGGATATACTAGAAATGTGAAAGCAATCTGGAATTCATAGATATAGAGTTAGTCCAACTTGAACATTTGATGAAGCTATTAGTATTACTTTTATTTTGTTATATTTTCCAATTATTAATGTTGGATGTCTAGTTCAAATGAGCATTTACTATACCTTTATTGAGAGGGCAGAGAAATGACCCAAATCAGCAAACATTGTCTCTGCACCTGAGACAATTTTGCATATTCTACCAATTTATAATTTCTTTCAGCAAGAATTTCCTTTGTGGAAAACATTATACTACCAAAAGCATGTAAGAAGTGTGAAAGAGCTACCTGTGATGGAGAGAACAACTCCCCCTAATGACACCCATCCTTCGATGCCGGTGCTTCGAAGGAACTTGAACATATACATTGGAGAAAGTGCACGAAATATCCTAGGGTTCCATCGGAATATGTTGTATATACCAATGCCACTAATACAGAGGAGCCAAGCCATTACAATTGGTGCAAACATAAAAGACACCTTGTGTGTCCCATGATGCTGAAGAGAAAATAGCGCCACTAAAATGACGCATGAGATCACCACAACATAATCTGGGGAAAAAATAATTTGGGCAAAACTTATTACAAATTGGCAAGATTAAATTCTGTAGATATTCTAAAAACTAGCAGTGAATGCAGCTGACTCACTCTCATGAAGTTCAGTGATTTTAGCTTTAACGCCAGAAACTGCTGAAAGAACTGATAGAGGAAAGCCATGAATATTTGTTTTAGTATTCTTGTACTAAATAAATGAAAAGGAAAAAATAAAATAAAATAAAATGGAAGATAGAACCATGAATAATGTGGGAAGATCAAACGGGTATTCCCTTGCATCTAAAAAAACAAAATTGAAAAGACCCATCTAATCTCCATTTAATTCTGAAACGGATTCTTCAGATGGATTACATCTTATAAAAAATAAAATAAAAAGGACAAGTCCAATCTCCACATAACTCAAAAACCACATCCCCCTAAGAAGTATATGACCTAAGTAGACATAAATTAGCTTTGACTTTGACATTTTTGCCTTTAACACAAAAAACTATTGACTTTAGGGGTTGAAAGGGATTGAACCCACAAATGAGCAAAGTCACTGTCAATACTCCCCAAAACAGGTCTAGGCTTATCTTTTACAAAAGTGCTCCTCCACTCTTACATAGGACTTCTACCACCACCAAGTATCATCATTACCATGGTTCCGCTAGATCACTTTTAATTCACCAATACTGCCAAATTTTGTAATTTCGTCTTTCAACATACATATGCCATGTTTCTATAAGTGAAATCACTAAACAAGCTAGCTTCGACTTATTTCTTGGCTGCTTCTGCTTCCTGTTCTCATATACCCAACCCAAATCAGCCCCTATTCACCTACTTTTGAGAAGAAGAAAAAACCCACCCTCCAACAAACTCTTACACAAATGAAATATTGTGAAGAAAAAGTAGAACTCCATTAATTCAACTACATTTAGAACTAAAGAAGCATCAGACAGGAATTGAGATACCATAAACTAAATACAGTCACCTGAGATTGCTGGGGTAAGTACACCATCACCAATTGCCATACAGCTTCCCAGCAGAACAAAAATCAACAAGCCATTACAGAATTTTGGATGCTTCTCAAAGAATGACTTCAGCATAGAACTTTGCCATGTGTCCTCTGATCCTTCAACACCATATGCAGACAATGTCTTGTCTGCTGCTTGTTGATTGGGTAGAATGGAGAGTCTCGCATGTCTGCATAGTAGTGAGTACAATGCAAAGGTGCCACCTGCACCATAGTGATCTAGTTGATATGAAGATTTTCTTTACTCTTTTTTGGCCAAGTCCATAATGAAGTTCTGAATTTATAACCATGATTTATGTCTTTACTACAAAAGCAAAGGCCTGATTTACAAAGAAATTAAATACTGAATAGTTAAGTAGAAGGATCAGTAAGCACTAGTTCTACTTTTTTATTGTTGAGAGCAGAATAGTATCTATATGTATGTATCTTATCTTTTCCATCCCAACAAGCTACTCTCATTTGCAATTTTGAGGGGGCAGTTAAAGATGGGATTGAACCTGCAAAGTTAAGATTGGTGCACAAAGTCCAATTTGAGCTTTAAGCTCAACCAGTTACTCATCTTAGGTGACCAGAATGTAACCAAGGAAGGACAAAGTCATACCTTCACCATTGTCATCCGCGGACATCAAAATGAAGATGTACTTGAAGAGAGGGATGAGAGTGAAGGTCCAGAAGATAAAAGAAAGCACTCCATAAACCTCCTCATCATTCTCGTGGAGGCTTAACTTCCCAGAGAAGGTGGTCTTGTAGACATAGAGAGGGGACGTACTGAGATCACCATAAACCACTCCAAGACTCTGGTAAGCCAGCGTGAGCATGGCCTTGCAGGAAACCCTCTTTGAGTTCTGGTTCAGGACACCAGGTCTTTTAATAGAAATAACAAAAATTCAAACGCTTTAGAATAAAATGAAATTCGTTCGAAGACTGAATATGGTTTACTACACACTTTCATCAGAACTCCATTTATCCCAACAGAGTCCAAATCCATGTCCAAAAGTCCGAATTTCAATCGAGAAAAAAAAAACAATTGGGAGAGAATATCAGTAGTTAAAGTCCATTAAACCAGATTACAACCAGCTTTCCCTCCTTCCACATAGTCCCCTGTATAGTTTACTCATATCTCTTTAATCACTACCTGGCACTAAGCATTTTATCTGGATTCCAATGCAAGACCCCGAAAATTCAAAGAAAAAAAAAATGGAAATTTTCAAAATTGAATGTTCTTCCATATAGTTTAGTGTGCACATTACATTTGCATATCCTTCGTTAAAACGCCACTGTCATACCAGGGAAGCATTCCACCCAAAATCCATAACCAAGAAGCCAAAGTTCCAGGCACAGAACTAAAATGGGAAAGAAAACAGAGAAACAGGAGAACCATTCATAAGCCTCCTGCAAACCCATTAGCAAAGCCCAAAAAAATGACAGATAATTTTCTACCATAATAACGTGCCCAAAAACAAAATCTTCTCCAAAAAAAAAAAGGAAAATATGTTACCCAACAGTACATAAATAACAAAAAAAAGACCCATTTATGTTGCAAGAAGAGCTATGAAGAAAAGGGAAGGAAGAATACCTGGTGAAAGGATCGCTGTTGATATAAATAACAGAAAAAAAAAAAACCAATTGTGTTGCAAGAAGAGCTATGAAGAAAAGGGAGGGAAGAATACCTGGTGAAAGGATCCCTGTTCTACTGCTTCTTCGGATAATGTGGGATTCATAGCTGAAAGAGAAGGATTCAGAAAGAAAAGGAAGTGTCAAGTGAGAAAGAGGTGTTTGGAGGAGAATTGAAGTAATTGTCTAATTTAAAGAGTTGGCACTTGGCTGAAGAGAATGTGGGGAGTGGGCAGTAAGTAGTGAGCAGGGAAAGTGTGCTCAAAGAGGTTTTGCAACGCATTCAACACTTTCTTGGTAGTCAAAAATTCTTGGTGGCAAGTGGCAAGTCAGACCAAGCGTGATATTTGTGTATATAGTCTAAGTTAATTAGATAATGAGGGGGTACTTGTACGGTGAAACCAGATGTTACCATCTCATTTTCTTCCTAAGACTCCGTAGGTAGGGCTAAGACTTGGATGGTTTAGACAGAGAGGTGGATGGTATAGGAAGAGAAGTAGCAATAAAAAGTGTCCAAATCACGAGAGGCGGACCAAAATCTCCCACATAATCATTTTCTTCGTTAGCTAATAAATAATTAGTTTTCAACCACAAAATTAGAGTAATGAAAATAGGTTGTAGGAAGTAAATTTATTATTGTGTAAAATTCTTATCCAAGAGCTGTCTTAGATGCATTAAATCCATAAGGAAAGGCCAGTTGAGAGAGAACAAAACCTCCAATAATCATTTTCTTTGTTTAATCCATAGATAATTTTCAACCAGAAGATCAGGTTTTGAATGAAAGACAATTGGGTAGTTTTTCTTTTCTTTTCTTGGGGTGGGGGGGCTTCACCTAATAAGAACATAAAATAGGCACCATGGAAACCATGATAAGATCAAGTGTTCACTGTGGTAGGGAACCCTTATGTTCTTTCTTGTGTGAGAAGGATCCCTCCCCTTGGGTTCCTTCAATAATTTAAATCCTAACAGGTGATGTTGCTTCTTCATGACACATTCATGCATGTTGTGATGTTACCTTGGAAAATTTAGGAAAAGGAAAGGAAAAGAAAGAAAGAGGAGAAAGGAAGGCGTTGGAACTTGGAAGATGTTCCAGAAAGCTCTTTAAACCCTGACAATAGGATTTATTCCAGTATTGATACTGGGAAGTGGTTGAATAGACCCTGGATCTATAGCCATTGCCATAGATCCTTTGTCCATTACACTTGAATCATATATATTTGGACTTAAATATGCTAATAAATAAATATATAATAATAATAACCTTATGCAAAAAAAACAAAATCCATCTGTGATCCTATGCAAAAACAGTTGGATTGGTATCTTTCCCTCTGAATTATAAATCCTTTATAGCCTCCAGCCTTGCTTATTGATATCTTCATAGTCTTATGGACCTAAAGACTACTCCACTTTCCATTCCAAAAGCAACTACCCCTCTCCCGCTCTGGATTCTGTGCACTCAAAATCTATGCACAATTCATGTTCAGAGGCATGACCCAAATAAGTTAAAGCAACTTATATTGGATCATTCACCACCCAACAACTTTCAAGTCCATTCCCAAAGACTAACCGTCAAAAGCTTCCAAAGCAACTTTTATGAAAAGACTTGTCTTGTGATCGATGGGCCACGGCCATAAACACTTTGCTAAGATGCTAAGATAAGATGTTAGCTTATCCTAATAAGAATATAGCAAGATTTCTCATTTTGCTAAAGGAAGTTGAACTAACTATCGCTGTTTACTTTCTCAACGAAAAAAAATGCTTATCCCATTGAGACAATAATTAATATGAGAATAGACAATATTTCATTTTACCGAAACAAAAACAAAAAAGAAGAAGAAGAAGAAATTAATAGGCTATATTGATTCCTGTTCCTTAAACATTTTCCTCCCTATAAGCAGCCACATTGCATTCTAGCATTTTTCCCGTGCCCAACAGAGCCTGTTAAATAAATTTTATAGATTCCATCATGGCTCATACTTTTTGCTGACCATTGTTCATGAACCCAATTACCATTCATGCATGGTGGAGACAATGGACCTGGATTCTCAATGCTTTACTGGCCACACCGGATGTTGTGAAAGCATCACTAGGCTACTACAAAAAAGCCCTTCTTGGGAGCTGATGCTACTAAATCAACTTCTTGATTTTTTAAACTTGAGAAAATCATCAAAAATATATGTATATTTTTTCAATGGACTAATGACTAGCATTTCCTTGAAAATGTATTATATAAAACAGAAACATTGCAGCTTCCTATAAAATGGGAATGTGAATCACACAAGATTAGAAGAATTGGATGCAGATTTATATTTATATAAAATTTGCTCATGGCCCCTTGCTTTAGCCACCATGACTTGTAATATGCAGCACAGTGAACAAAAACTATATTTTATCTTAATATCTTTCCATGTACTAAAATAGATGATAAGGTTTTTTATGTTTGAAATGGGTTAAAATATGAAAATATATCAGCTCGGATAGTTTTTATTTTTATTTTTTTATGAATCATCAATTTAGACAATTACTAAAATGTAGTAATCATGGAAACTTGATTCTGATAACTCGTTTGTTTATTTATTTTATCAAGATGTTCATCCCATTAAAATGGAGGGAGGATTGTATCCGCTCCTCTCCGCTTCCTGTCAGGGGGCGGGCACATCACCGCCGACAAGTGATATGCACCCCCCAAAAAAATGTAAATCACTTGTCGACGCTGATGTGCCTCCCCTGGTAAGGGGTGGAGAGGGGTGTCAGTTAAGAGGAGCGGATACAATCCTCCCTGTTAAAATGGAGCTCGGATTATGTGCAAATGAATTTCATGAGAACCATGAAAACAGCACCAGGGGTGCTGACGCATCAGCACCAGAAAGTGATTTACACTTTTTGGGTGGTGCTTATCACTTTTCGGTGCTGATGTGTCTGCACCCTGGTGCCGTTTTCATGGTTCTCATGAAATTCATCTTCACCTAATTTTTTTCCCCTTAAAATGGGATTTGTTCAACAACTGCAGCAACAACAACAATAATAAGAGTGATAATCAATATAAAGATAATTATAGCCTGTTTGGCAGCCACCTGTAATGTAATCATTTCATTTGAGTTTATTTGTAGCCATGAACTAATTTAAATTTATACTGATTTGTTAACTACAATTAGAAATGAAGTCATCTTAGGTGTTTGTATAAAATGAAATGATTAATGTTATCAAGCACAAAT
>JAOXJP010000003.1:2362427-2403013 GCA_025762735.1 Platanus orientalis
ACACTATAGTGCATGACGGAGCCCTGTGGTCTATGATAAATTCACAGAAAAGCAATTTACTTAATTAAAAGAATTTTTGCTATATATTGATTAAAAGAAAATTAAGTAAATTAAATTGGGGCTGAATAAATTATTTTAAAAGAATAATTTATTGAAAAGAAATTTTAAATATTTTATAAAGATCCTATTCACCCCCCGTCTAGGATCCATTTGGGGAATTTTAGAGGGAATAACACAATCATCACCATTCTAATGGGGAAATGTTAAGTACCTCGACCATTCCATCTCAAAAGACTGATCGGTCAAGGGGAAGAGGGTCTAATTACTTGACCCAGACACACAACAAACCACCATGCTCTGTAGCCGATGTCCACGACGGCTTACTATGTGGTGACACTCACTCTGGCCTCTCATCTAGGTAGCCCTTTCAACTTTGTAACAACTCTCACTCTAATTCAGGTAACTTTTTTTTCCCACTTTTTGTGACGGCTCTCATCCTGATTTAAGCAGCCCTTTTCACATTGTAGCGGTCTCACTCTAGTCCAGGTTGTCCTCTCCAAGGGAAAAAATTAGGTGAGAATGAATTTCATGAAAACCGTAAAAACGGCACCAAGGTGCAGAAACATCAGCATCGAAAAGTGATAAGCACCCCCCAAAAGGGAATCACTTTTCGGTGATGATGTGACAGCCCCCCTGGCACCGTTTTCATGGTTCTCATGAAATTCATTTGCACATAATCCGAGCCCCCTCTTCACAAGTTGCCTCCTCCGTGACTCGAACTTGGGACATGGTGCCTAGCTCTGATACCAACGTTAAGTACCTCAACCATTCCACCTCAAAAGACCAATCTGTCAAGGGGAAGAGGGTCTAATTACTTAACCCGGGCACACAATAGGAAAACATTTGGAAGTGCCATCCATGGCTGGCCGGAGAAACCACGATCTATTTTATGAGAATGAGTGCTGAGACGATGGAGAAAACTCATCAGCATTGGGTTTTGGTTCTTTATTTTCGCCAAATAGATGATAACGGCCACTGCCCACTGGCAACTCTCTCCTAATATCAACTGATCGCTTCAAAATCTTTACAGAATTCAATGGATAGCAAGTCATTTATCACAATCTCATCATACCTGGTTTGACTGAAATTTGATATTTGAATTTTGAGGGTGTCCAATCACAGCCACTGTATAGTGATTTGGAGCTGTGGACGATTTCTGTAGGTTTTATAGCATTCTCTTTAAATGATCTCTAACACATGCATGACAAGCTCCCATTGGATATTTCAGCATATGTTGCTGAAATACCGATACTCTGACCTCTCCAGGAAAAGACATATTGGCACATGAAATACATAGAGATCTACAATGTGTGTTCTAAAATATCCTCGATATATATTATTATTATTATTATTATTTTTTCTCACGTCCCATGACAGGGTCGCATGAAAGGTTACATGGAAGGAGGACACAGGATCTACTCGCTCAAGCACAGGAAATTGAGAACATTCACCAGTGAGCCCCATTATTTCATGGATAGAAAAACTATGGCAATCAATCCATGAAAAGTCCATAATTTTTGTTTTTTGTTTTTTAGTAACGATGAGAAGTCCATAGGTTGTTGGATGGTTACAAACTACTAACTCAATTCTCTCTTCCAACATCAATGAAGGATGGGTATAGAATTAAAAAAAATACTGTGGAGAGAAAAAGGGTGCAGAAATCAGGAGGATAGCACATGCCCATGCAATACTGAAGAACCCAATGGTGATCCTGCTACTGGAAGAGGCCACCAGTGCCCTCGATGGTGATCAGATAATTGCCAATGGACATGCTGGATCCTATTACTCTAATAAATCAAAAAGCAGATGGCCCTATGCAGAAGTGAGTTGGGAAGATCTCCCTCTTGGAAGATTGTCTTCTCAATTGTTATTACTTGAGAAGGAAACAGGCAGTGACATGAAGAATGACATTATTTCCTAACAAGATGATCAAGTAATATGAGCTTATTTCCTTCAATGAGGAAAACCAAGGGTTAGAAGCTTCCATCTGGTAAGGACTAAAGATAAAGAATCACATAACAACAACAAACGCTTCCCATTTCATGCCACAGTTACTATGGAACTTCCAAAAGCAAACGACACAACTGGAAATTATAAATAAGAATGCCCCAAATAATTTTTCCACAAGAACCAACTCATGCATGAATTTTACATTGGGGGTAAGAAGATTTACCCAGTCCGTATTCTATCCAACCGGTCAACGCTCTTCCGTGCTCTCTCCAGCTGGTGGTCGATGCTCTTCCGAGACTTCTCATGGCAGTCCACACTTTTCCGAGATTTCTCCATTTGGTCAAATGAAATTCTCAACTTCTCTAGCTTGTCACCATTATTAGATTTATATTCATGACTTTTCAGTTTTTCAGGCCTGTCAGTGCTCTGCCTTGGTTTCTCCCTCCGGTCAGTGCTCTTCCTCGAAGCCTCAAAACAATCAGTACTTCGCCGGGACTGCTCAAACCTGTCTACACTCCTCCTTGAACTGTTCCTTTGGGAAGGTGATTTCTCAACAGTGTATATGAACTTCTTAAGGTGCCTAAGATACTCTGGGTAGAGCTCCAAGTCGCAGTGGTTCCCTCCTTTGACCCATAGTGGTTCATACTTCTCTTTACAAAGTTCCCAAAGCTGCTTACCATGAGAGCAGTCAACAACTTCATCTGAGGTCCCCTGCACAATTGTATGCAAGAAATTCAGATGTGCAAATTTGTGACTATTTGAAGTGACAACATTAATCTTCAACAAACAGAACAGCATCAGCATCACCAGTGCACATACAGAAGGAAGAGCTATTATGCTGTTCAACCCATTAATATTGGGTAAATCTATCACGGTTACATAGGTCTGATGCATTTACAAGAGATTAAGCTGCATCAAACATAAGCCTACAAGAAGAAATATTGAAGAAAAAAAAAGTTGGAATTTTGAAAATTTCACCACCCAGTTACAAATAGCCCCAAAAAAAGCTTCGCTTTTTTATTTTGGGCTGAAAACCACCTTTTGATCCTTTAAATCAAGCCAATGGAATCTTTTTTTCTATAACTAGTCATAAGCAAGGTTCAAATTTTCGATTTTGATAAATTTTGCCAAATTTTGGAAATTTCAGGATAATTTCACTTGAATGCAATAGAAAAGCTGAGGAAATTAGGGTACCTTTGAAAAAAAAATTAAAAAGTAAATTTCCATGAAAACGGAAACAGCCTCTTTAGAAATGGGGGTAAGGCTGCATACATCTTGCCCTCCCCAGACCCCGCATTAGTGGGAGCCTCGTGCACTGGGTTGCCATTTTTTTTTTTTTTAATTTCCATGAAAATTCAAGAAATGTAAAAACATGATTACACATGTGGGACTCAGAAAACTGCATAAGGCATCTATGTATAACAAATAGGAGGTGAATAAAAACTAGCATAACTGTTGTACGTATTGGCAACAAGATTTGGTTCATACAATACAAGTGCATAATAAAAATATGGTGACACCATAGTCCCTTACTACCACATGTAAGCTCCAAGCTCCCTTGAAGTCTTAGTCTCTGTGTAAGGCAAGGGGGTCATAGTTTTTTTTTATTAAACTTTGCTAGGGGGGTCATAGTATTGCTTCTCCACTGAGTGCAGGTCATCATGTTATAAATGAGGCCATATATGCATAAACATAGTGATGATATTCATCCTCCCCAGTATTAACCAATAGATCAATTGGTGGATACTCACCGCCATAATCATTTCCATGGCTATGGACACAAATGTGGCTATGCATCTCGTTATTAATAGCCCAACCTAGATAGCATTTAATTGTGATTTTTACTATCTTCTGAAAATTTATTCTGTGGTTATATATTTACACATTAATTAAAAACAATATTATATAAACTTAATCACATAATAAACAAATGGCTACCACATATTTCATCCCAATATAGTCCTTTTGTAGACAAAGTTTATATAAAAGAGATATATAATAGTTTACCTTTTTTTTTGGAATCCGTTTTTTTTGTAATGCATTTCTCATTTAATTTCTCATAAATGAGAAATGCATTATAAAAAAAAAAAAAAAAAAAAGGAATGACTCCATTTGTTGGAACTTAGGTGTAGCACCAATAGGTGATAAAATGAGGGAAAGTCGATTGAGATGGTTTGGGCATGTGCAACGAAGACCAATGACTGTACCAGTGAGGCGGAGTGAGACAATACAAGTTGAAGGTGCTAGAAGGACTAGAGGAAGGCCAGAATTGACCTGGGTTGAGGTAGTAAGGAGGGACATGGCAGCTTGTAATTTAACGGCATATATGACCCTACACAGAGCGGAATGGTGGAACAAGATTCATGTAGCTGACCCCAAATAGTTGGGATAAGGCTGTTTGTTGTTGATGTTGTATCTAAATTTTGTTTATTCCCTTCAATTCAAAAATAAATCACAGCAAACCACCCATCTTGATCGGAATTTCTCGGGTCAGTAGAAACAGCTACAAACTAATCATAGCCTAATACCCACCATTCAACACAGCCCAAATGGAGTTGGCTCTATTGTCACATCGTTCTTCCATGCATCAGCACCCCGTAATTTTCCGCAACCACAAAAATGCCCCTAAATAATGTTAGCAGCAGCAGTTGGTCCATCAGCACTCATTGGTCCATTTTGGTTTGTGCTACCCAGTCTCAGCACCCATCCAAACAATCGTAGGACATTTCAAATTAGAAATGATATGAACGGTTATGAGGTATTATGATTCTAGAAAAGGATAGCTGCAAATACAATTTTGTATTTCATTTGTGGGTCTAATTATCTGTCTGCTCGTTTTTGGGGATATCTTGTCCCCTTTCATTAATGAATATTTCCCCCTATAAAATATAAAAAATTAGAAAAACAAAAAAGAACAAATAACTACTACTACTATCTCTCTTCTCGTTTTTGGGGATATCTTGTCCCCTTTCATTAATGAATATTTTCTCCTATAAAAACATAAAAAATTTATAAAAAAAAAAAAAAAGAAACAAATAACTACTACAACTACTACTACTACTATTATTATTATTATTATTATTATTATTATTATTACTAGTATTATTAGTATTATTTTTAGTATTATTACTATTACTATTACTATTATTACTCTTACTATTATTACTATTATTATTACTATTATTATTATTATTTAATTCTGACTACAATGTGTACGTTTTTATTTTGGTTCTTCAAATAAAAACAGTGACCCCAATTCCTTTTACTTCAAATATATTTGTTCAAGAAAAAAATATCATGTCACAGACATAACAAATTAACAGCATGCCAAGTTGCTAAGCCGATATCAAAAGCGAATTATCTAAGAAAAAGTTAAACATCATTAGTACAAACACCAGTCACTTAAAAAAGAAATCTTATCCAGGCAAAGAATTACCTAAAAAGGTTTATATATGGTACAAAAAGAACCCACAGAATACAAGTGAAAATAAAAAAAGAAGGAATAAAAAAGAATTGGGAGATGGCAGTCGGATTCAATTACCATTGAGTAGAAGCCCAAAATTGAATTTATAGATAGGGCCATTTTCTGGTCACCAGATGCCCAACAATCCAACCATGAATAGAAAGAAGCTGGACTCCTATCTCCTCTTTACTTACACAAGGACCCCTGTTGCACCCGATACTCGCTGCAGAAAATTGGCTACCCAACTGAGTACCCAAAGGGACAGCCAGATACAAAAGAAGAGATGTTGATGATGAACTGACGACAATGATAAAAAGATAACAATATATTAGATAACTTACAAGCTATGATGTTGCTATGATAAACAACCCTGATTAATTTGTTACATCTGGTCCGTCTGTTTTAATCAATGAAGTCATTTCTTAGTAACACCTATTCTATGCTAAAAATATTTCAGGACCCAAACTCTAGGAGCTAGCATAGGCTCTATAATCTGTGTATAGTTTTATGAAGTATTCAAGATCAGCAAGCATATTACAAATACAAATAACTGGACCATAACATAGCCAGTCACCAAATGGTTTGCCAGTGGCTCAAAAAATCACTCCATTGTGCAATCTCAAACAATTTGATCCAATGCTGAATCAAAATTACAAGACTTAAAAAACGCAAGGCAGTTGATGGGATACAATAGTAGTAAAATAAGAAAAGAAAGCTATAGAATTTACTTTCATAAATTAAACTGGTCTACAGTTAATACATCTAGATGTGTGTGATATGACACAATCAAAACTTGCTTAACAGGATCGGGGATTACTCCCAGCCATCTGTACACATATCTCAGCAGCCACAAGCTATGCAGAAAATCCGGTCTATTCTAGTCCTGCAGTATCAGGAATTGGGAGCTTGACAAAATAAAAAATAAACCCTTGATGGCTTCAGCAACTGACCACAAATCAGTGCCAACATTGCTGCCGGGATGAGAAACACTCTCCAGTTTGTATGTGAAATTCATAAACTGCATCACACATCTTCCTACTTAGCTTTCTTGCTTGAGCATGGGCCTTTGTCTTATCTTTGTGAATTGTATGTCTCCATTAAGGACTGCGCTAATAAACTTCTCTACTTCCTCCATGGTCATTTCATTCATAAATGTTGCAAACTTCCCTTTCCGAGGCTTGTAAGCCACGAGAATCTTATCCAATGATTTAAACCCAGACTTGTCAAAGGAATTAAGAAATGATGGCTGTTTGGTAGCATCCAACAATGAATAGGAAACAGAATCCCCAGATCCAGAATATTGATTTTGTCGCCTCATTAGAGACTTCTGTGAGACCTGAAAGCAAAACATGGAGATTGCACAACAAAGAAACCAAAGTTAAAATAATATTCTCTAGTTTTATGTACTAGTTAACAACAACAACGACAAAATTTAATCTCCCAAAATGACATGTAGAAATTTTCAGACATTAAACCAAATAATTTAGCAATCCAAGCTTTAGCTCTTTGATCAAATGATTAAGAACACCACAACTGTGGTTCAAAAATTTCCTTCGGAATGACTCAGAAGATCATCATAGATATCATCTCATCAAGTGGAATAGGATTTGTCCTCCTTTTGAGGTAGGTGGTCTTGAAATCAGAAGGATTAGAAGCCACAACCGGGCTTTCCTGGGTAAATGGATTTGAAAATTTGGTAAAGACCGGGATATCCTTTAGGGTGCATTTGGATTCACAGAATTGAAATTAGCCTTGGAATTCCAATTCTACATATTTGAATCCGTAGAATTGAATTCCACGGATTTACAATTTCACCATTTGGATGCTATATATATATATATATATATATTGACGAAATTGGAATTCAAAATTCTCATTTTCACTGTTTTGATGCACAAATATTCAAAAATCTCAATTAGCTCCATTTTGTTCACTAGCGAGAGGCCTTGAGATTCTATGGCCCATCAAAGGACTCCCAAGTTCCGATAATCGCTGCAAAAACGTTATGTCCACTCTTGTCAGGATTTTAATGCATTTTATCCACTATGAAGATCATTCGATGAAAGAAACTAGTTATGTATTTTTTAACTCTTTCCATAAGTAAACATGAGCTAGATTTTTCACTCAGAGACATTTTGGTAAATTTGTAACACAACATAGGGCATTTTGGATACTTCATGTATTAAAACTCCTCACAATTGCTCAAGGGAGGAGGGAAAATTTAGTCATTTGAATAGACCTGAAGCATAGCTAACATGAGCTAGATTTTTAGAGGCATTTTGGTTAATTAATAAAATAATAGTGGGCATTTTAGTCATTTGAATAGTCCTAGAACATAGCTAACATGAGCTAGATTTTTCACTTAGGGGCACTTTGGTCGGTTAATAAAATAATAGAGATATTTAACGTAATTTATGTCCTACAAAAAACCTTACAGTTGCTTGAGGGAGGAGGGCATTTTAGTCATTGCATACTTGAAGCATAGCTAACACAAGCTAGATTTTCCACTCAAGGGCATTTTGGTCAATTAATAAAATAACAAAGGGCATTTTGGGTATATGTTAAAAACTCCTCATAGTTGCTTGAGGGAGCATGGCATTATAATCATTTGAGTAGACATGAAGCATTGGTGAAGAAATTTTGATCACACACCGTTTCATAAAAAGGAATTGGAAATAACTCCCAATGGGTTGTTATTTCAATTCCATTGATTTGGGGCTTCAATTCTGCATTCTAATTCCATGGGGATTTGACCTAAATCCATTTCCGTAATTTAAAATCAATTCCAAATTATGGAAATGGATTTGGGTACCCCAATTCCATTTCCACTCTTCCAATTCTCTAAATCCACGCGCACTCTTAGAGTATTGTAGTGGCTAAGTTTGACCTAAACTCGGAATTGATCCCCAAAGATATTCAAGAGGGCCATGGTTGTGTGATTTGGAAGTCCATTTTTAGGGTAAAGAGAATTTCTAGGGGTGCATTAGGTTTAGATTGGCGTCGGGTGAAGAGATTAGATTTTGAAAGAATATCTAGGCTAGGAATCGTCCCCTTAAGAAGAAATTTAGAAGTTTTATCTTTGTTGGTCATCAACAAGAAGGGTGATGCGGACATCAAAGCTAACTGGGACCCACATGTGGCCTTGGTGGGATCCACACGAGAAGGCACATGGAGGAGCAGATTTCCTACATCAAGAGAGGAGTTGGTTGCTGATTTGAGTCCATTAGTATCATGTTTTTCCTGTTTTATTTAGTAGTTTGAATTATTGGAATTAGGATATAGGAGGAATTAATATTTTTGTTTTTGGGCAATTTAGACAGCATATAATAGATTTAAATTTAGTGATGGTCAACCAAAAACTATATATCTAAGAAGACCATAGAACTCAGGTCAAAAACTGGTTCACACACCTAGTAATTTGGGACTAATTATTGTATTTGTCAATCACAGAAACCAAGTTTGACCAAACCGATCATAAGAACACACTCAGATTTATGTTCTAACAATAGCCTAAAACCAACAGGATATTATCCTTTTCTTTGGGTTATGCTGCATCAATGTTGGTATCAAAGCCAGGTTATCAGTTAGCTCTAGTCCAGCTGAGTCATGATAAAGTACTACTCCAAAAATTTCTCCTTTAATCTGTGATGAGAGCATCGGGTCTAGGCGCGAGTTCCAGACCTACCAAAGGAGTCGCAAGAGAGTTAGACCCCTACTTTGGTTCTAGTAGAGGGTCCAGAGTCATTTATTTGCATCTCTTTTATTTTATTTAGTCTCTTGTTGGGGGGGACACATTAGCATGAGGGTATTTTAGTATTTGGCATGTTATTTGGGTTATTTTGTCATTACTTGTAATTAGAGGGTATTTTGGGCATGAGCTATTTATTTTAGAGGTGTTTTTAGTCTTCTTTGTAATTTTTGTATCAAACCTAGTCATGGGGGGAGTTAACAACTACTACTTCTCCCTCTTCCTTGTACCTACAGGATGGAGACCTAAAACCCTGGAATGGGATTAGGCCCCCACCTAGTTTAACGCTAGTGGTGGAAGTCACTCCCTCACCCCCCCTTTTTTAGAAAGTAAGGTAAATTTAATTCAAAAGAACAGATAAGTACAACATGAGAGATGCTTTGGAAACAACAAAAAAAAAAGGATATCAAGTCGACAATAGCTCTCCAGGTCTAATACATGAATGAATCCCGATCGAATATCCAAGATCTAAGTGGAGGAGCCTCCCTTGATTGCACCAAAAATAACCAGCCACGAGTTTTTGCAAGAATACCATCTAAAACATTGCGAGAATCCTTCATAGCTCCTTCAAAGATTCTCCTATAGCGCTCCTCCCAAATAGCAACTGGAATCATCAACCATACCTCACTCAGTCTGATCCTATCTCCACCAATAGTTTGTTTCGGCCAACATGAAAGGAGCGCCCTCATCGACCCAGGACGGGCCCAATAGATCCCAAGATTCCGAATGAAATAGTCCCAAAACGGCCTAGACCACGAACAATGCAAGAATAAGTGATCCACTGATTCCACATCATCTCTGCACAAACAACACCAATTAGGCAGCACCAATCCCCTCCTAATTAGGTTGTCAATCGTTGGAATCCTGTTCCACCACAACTCCCACAAAAGAAAGGCAGATTTTGTCGGAATCTAAGAGCTCCACACACACTCACCAGGAAACGAGGCCCCAATGGACGTGTTAAGTGCCTCATACATGGATCTGACAAAAAAACCTTTGCCTTTGTCCAAGCTCCAAACCATTTCATCTGATAGGTCCATCTCCCAAGACAGTAGCTATCCAACAACTCCAATAACCGCCCCATCTCCTCAATCTTCCAATCGTTGAGATATCTTCTTAGTTGGAAA
Source organism: Platanus orientalis (assembly GCA_025762735.1). Lineage (NCBI taxonomy): Eukaryota > Viridiplantae > Streptophyta > Magnoliopsida > Proteales > Platanaceae > Platanus > Platanus orientalis. The sequence goes on from JAOXJP010000003.1 coordinate 2,372,776, forward strand.
TTCCAAGAGCAAAACACCTTTGTTCTAACCATATGGTCTTTTATCGTCCCCCATTTGTTTCCCGCAAGACTGTAACAAAATGGGAAAAGGCTAGCTAACGTCTCCCTATCACACCAGGGGTTATGCCAAAAGTGGACCCTCTCACCATTGTTGATTTTGAATTAGACACAAGCCAAGAAGTCATCCATTCTTTTAAAAATATTTCTCCACAATCCGCACCCCATAGTCCCTTTGGATAACCACTAACCCACCCATGCAATGCCTCCCTATACTTGGCAACCACAAGCCGTCTCCAGATAAAATTATTCTCCACACCAAATTTCCAAAACCATTTATTGAGTAGAGCTCTGTTGATACCTACCAGAGACCGAATATACCCAAACCTCCATTCGCCATCGGCTTGCAAATATCCTTCCAACTGACCCAATGAATCTTCTTCTTCTCCCTAGAAGAACCCCACATGAAGTCCCTCATGATTCTCTATATCTGATTTGTGACCATTTTATAGAGTTCATAGTTGCTAAAAACTTAAGTATCTATAGGAGATTCATCACCAAACATTCAACATCAGTTTTTTGAGCAAGATAACTACTCACATGTGTTCATAAGGGTGAGGCAACACCTATGGAAACAATCCTTACCTGAATGCTGCAGCTTTGGATAAGTTATGGGCTGAAATTTTTGTACCAAGCATGAGTACCCAGCTGGAACAGCCAATAGAAGATCAACCGCCACACTCTCATCACTTTAGCTTTTGGACATTCGATTTTTCTAGATGCTAATAGACTCCTGGGCAACTCCATCACAAGCAATAGCCTTCAGTTTTGGTCAGTTATTTTAGGAGTTTTGAAGGGATTTCCTAGTCCCAGGCGTGAATCACCCTACTGAACTGATTTTGGTAGATCACCCACCAGTCACAGATCATTAGCTTTGAGGGTTGGGTTTTCTCCAGGGTATTCCTAACCCCTGGGCGACACTAGAGCTAGGGAAATCAGTCCCCAAAGTTTTGCCAGCTCAAATCCCAAGCCGGGGATATTTGGATCAGGTGGCACCCTTGGATTTGAGGTTGGGTTTTTCGAAACTTCTTCAAATCACAATTCCAAGCTCCAACTTGGTATAATCTGGTTACTTTCATCTCCGAATACATCAAGGGTGCTTCACAACTCTAATCCAGGTGATATTCATTCCTTTTTGGCTTTGTTTTCAAATTCCTAAAAGTAATGATTTGTTGGCATGTTATGGCATAAGGTTTGGAGATGAGTTTTCAATTTCTAGCATAAACCTACCAACTCTAGGCCTAATTGTTTAGCCCAAAACATATTATAAACATATTTTTAATTTTCTCATACTAATTTCCTAGCCTTTGAGACTATTTTCCTTCATTATTACCTTGTTTGGGCACTTTTGGGGCCATTTTCAGTTAAAATATTTGTTTGGGCTGATAGCTCTAATTTTGTCATTCCCTAATTTAGATCAATAATTAAATATATTATTTAGGTCTTTTACTTGTTTATTATTTGGTAAGCCTTAATTCCTCTATTGCTTGATGAATACAACTAATAAATTGCCTGAATTTGTATTTGAGTTGTGCAAGTAGGAATCTAGTTTATTTCTTTTTACTACTTTAATAATTTTATTCCTATCTCCTATGCACACACTCACTATCCTACATGCATGTTTCATCAATCTGGGTCTCAATACTGGAAATTACAAGGTGTTTCTGCTGATTCCTTTGGAGATTACAATCAGAGAAGCATAGCAACATCATAGAAGACTCCTGCTGCTAATTTGATCCTCTGTTTGCACATCTGAAAGTATAGAGATCCTTCAAGTGCTGAACTGATTTTTCTGAGGGTGCACCAAGCCTCATTAATAGATCTGCATGAGTTTGGTAAAGAAAGCTGATTTGAGACTATACTTATATTGGTTGCTGATTTGATCTACAGATTGAATACCTAAGGAATCTACTGTTGGATTGCTTGATTCCTGGGAATATCTAGATAATAAGTAATGGTTGTAGGCTGCTGTTGGAACATCAATCTGATTGTGTTCTTATGATCAGTTTGATCAAACTTGGTTTCTGTGATTGACAAATACAATAATCAGTCCCAAATTACCAGGTGTGTGAAGCCAGTTTTTTACCTGAGTTCCCCTCCCTGCTACAGGAGCCTTTGTTTTGCTGATTGAGCACACTGTATACAGGTGATATCTGGTGTTCTGATTGTTTACTGAATGGTGTCTACTGACCTGGAAAGTTATTTGCTGAAGTGATTGATCTAAGTGCTGATCTGAAGAACCTCTGCCTGCTGTTCCGATAACATCAGAGTTCTAAGAGTTCAGTTACTTTATTCCATTCCAATCATGGACTGTGTGGAACACTTGGGTGAACACTCGAGTGCTTGCTCTCCTCTTTCTCAACACAGTGTTGCTGCATGAGGTACACCACTTAATTGGTCTCTATCTATAAGCACTTGCTGTCCACACCAACACACTACTGATCTATCAATCTCTACAGTGCTTGCTGCCTGAGACAATCCTACAGGTAGGTGTTCACTTTCCAGCAAGAACTACTGTCCAAGATACCCCACTCGGCGTTGTTAGTTTTTAGCTAGCTGATGTAATTGGTTTTACAGTTAAGTATCCATTCACTTTCCCTCATCGAAAGCGTATTGTGGTCATACTGAGTGACCACTATGGGTACAACTTCATTTCTCGTGGTTTGGCTGCAAGGCTTTCACGACATCTAGGATCTTTTGTTATTATAAGGATGATCATTTTATTATTCAGTTTGAGCATGAGGGAGACTCATTGACGGTGCTAAATGGTACTTGTATGAACTCATTTCAAAGGATCATCAAGTGATATTAGGAAAGAAGTGGTTGAATGAGAGGAAGGTTACCTTCCACAAGGACGCTAACATTCTGAGGATTTGTGATTGGGGAGTATATTATCACTTCCAAGTCAGACCTGTTGGTGTGGCATCAGCCGCGTCACTTGTTCAAGAATCGTCAAATAAGAAAGAAGTAAAAGAATCTTTAGAATCAACCTTATTTGATTCTAAGGAGGAAGAGGAGGCCAAGATTGCAGTCCAAGCATTTGAAGCATAGGCTAGAAGTGTGGAAAACCGGTCTAAAGTTGAGGGTGATGATTTTGTTGTGGCAAATTCTGAGCATGCTAGTGATGAGCCGATTGGAGTTTTTTATTCGATAATTAATGGAAACTTGATTGAAAAAAAAAAAGAAACATAATGATACAACAATATTTGAGCCAACAGCTTAAAAAGGAATACATGACCCGGAATACATTGAATGTTAGCCCACTCTCCAATTTGCTAAAATATCAACAATAGAATTTTGTTCCCGCGGAATATGTGAGAATGAGCAACCAATGTCCAAAACTATCTCAATAACATCATACACCAAACTCCAAAGTTCCCACGAATTGCATTCCTTCCATTGACCCCAACTGATCACTACAGCCGAGTCTCCCTCGATTATGGCCCCGAAAGCCCCCAATCTTTTGAGTTCTCTAATCTCCATAAGCATACCCATTGTTTTAGCTCTTGTGGAATTGCAATGCTCCAACGGCCCACAAAGGACTTTACAAATGTCCCCATTATGGTCATGGATCACGCACCCAAAACCAGTCAGTCCAGGATTACCTTTAAAGGCACCATCAAAGTTGAGTTTTAAAGCGCCTTGTGGTGGTTTTCTCCAACAAAGAGCATGAGGGGTTGGAGATGAAATGATAAGCATGAGATTTCCATGACCCAATCTCTTTAAAAAATCAGCTAGTACTAGGTCTTTAATTCCATAAGAAGCCTTCAACCAACCACCTAACTCCCTAATAATGGCCTCAATCACCTCCTTGCAAATTCTAACTTTGTCGTAGAAGATTCTATTGCTTCTCTCCCACCATATTCCCTAATTCATGTTCAGCTAGTAAATGAGGACCCAATTTTTCTTTAGAAAGAGATGCAAAGTATTCCAATGGAAACACCAGTTCTTTCACAATTACTTGACTCCGAGATGGTTATATATGATGTGCCTGAGGACGAGTATTATGAGGTTTTTCCACTACCAACTACTTATCAGGAAACAGGTGATTTATGCTATGAGGTCTACCCCATATCAGACATTTGCAAGATGGGATTGCATCATAATTTGATTAAGGGAGGATTTGATATATGGTTCAGCGGTTTGAGATTCGTTTCTTTAGGTCTACCCCATATCAGACATGTGCTTTCGAAATCAAGTTTTTTCGAACAAGGGAAGTTTGATGCGGACATTAAAGCTAAGTGGGACCCGCACATGGCCTTGGTGGGGTCCACACGAGAAGGCACATGAAGGAGCAGATTTCCTACATCAAGAGAGGAGTTGGTAGCTGATTTAAGACCCCTTAGTATCATGTTTTCACTGTTTTATTTTGTAGTTTATGAATTATTAGAATTAGGACACAGGAGGAATTAATATTTTTATTCTCGGGCAATTTAGACAGCATATGTTAGATTTAAATTTAGTGATGGTCGACCAAAAAAAAAACAGATTAGGAAGACCATAGAACTTAGGTCAAAAACTAGCTTCACAAACCTGGTAATTTGGTACTGATTACTGTATTTGTCAATCACAAAAACCAAGTTTGATCAAACCAATCATAAGAACACAATCAGATTGATGTTCCAACATCAGCCTAAGACCAAAAGGATATTATCCTTTTCTTTGGGTTGTACTGCATCAAAGGATCCATTTGCTCCTTTTCTTCTGTTTTCAATAAAACCTTCTCTTATCAAAAAAAAAAGCAAGGGTCCATTGCTAATGATTTTGATCAGAATTGGGTGGTAGATGGACGCTTAGCTTGAGAGAGGACTTAAATGATTGGGAAGTGGGGGTATGAAGATTGTTGAGCAAAGTTGAAACCAAGTTTACGTTAAATAGATGGGTGGGTGTGGGTCAACAATAAGAAAGGCAATTTCACCACGTAATCTTTTTATAGGAGTTTGAAAATTTTAATAAATTTTTTGGTTCCTTTCAAAGGCATTTGGATTTCGGGCCTCCCTTCTAAGATTCTATCTAGATAAAATTCTCTCTTAATCACTTAAGTAGTAGAGGTTTGAACTTAGCAAATAGGTGTATATGGTGTGTAAGGGAAGATGAATCAGTGGACTACCTCTTTATTCACTCTTGGACAAGAAAAGTTTGGGATTTTTTCCATTCTCAGCTCAAAGCTTCTTGGTCCTTCCCGAACCGCTTCAACGAGCTAATCTCGTGTTGGTGGATAAAGGATTTGGAAAGTATCCCTAAAATCATTAGGTATTTTTTGCTTGGGGCCATCTACTGGAGCGTGTGAAGGAGAGGAATAACCGAACTTCTGAAGATAAATAATCATCACCAAAGAATCTCTATGCTAGTATTTATAAGTTCCTCTTTTAATTGAGTGTCCATCTCTGTTGATTTTAATGAGATAGTGTGGTATTCATTCTAGAGTGAGACTGTTTAGTTGCTTGATGATGTTTATTATGTTCATTCACCAGCCTGGTGAACTTGTTTATGATGTTTGTTCACCATCCTACTGAAATTTCTTTGCCTCTGAAAAAAAAAAATTACAAACACCAAATCTGTACAATTATTGGTTCATGAACCATAAGATGGCCCCACAATTACATGGTGACCAAGTTGATGCATAGAATAGGAGTGGATACACCAATTTTATACTTGATAATGATTTTATACTACTAAAGATATTCTTGACGAGTTTCTTCTTTTTTTCCTTGTTAAGTGATTAACTAGATGAGAATTGAGAGGTTCCACTCAGTCAATGAAAAGTCAGTTAGAAAAATTTACTCACAGTAGAGAGAATGGTTTCTAACTTCTCCTTTGCTTTGGGTGATCTGAAAGCACCAATAATGCAAACAGGTGTTGTCTCCCCACACAGAGAATCCAAGTTTGACCTCATAAGGAGAGGTGTCTTTTTCTCTTGTGATTCAGGCTGTGGCTTCTTAGCCTGACTTGAAGCTGCCTTCTTATTCTTCTTCTCAAAACCATCTAGTAAGACACTCAGATCGAGAATTGCAGACTTCAAATCTTGGACAGAAATTCCCGTCTTCAATACATGCTTCTCCCCATTTGACAGCCAACCAACAACAGCTGGAAGTGCATCAACTCCCAACTGTTTCACCTTTGGATCAGAAACATCATGGACCTACATAAAGACAGAAACAGCATTTACTACATCTTTGGCTAATAACTTAAGTCCAAAATGAGTTCACTTGGCTATAAAAACTGGATTCAGGAAGTCAACTTGGTACTCCAACAAGTAAGACATTTTTATCAAAATGTTAGTAAAGTACAGAAAGTAATTCTTTTAAACACATTTTGGTTATTGTATTCCTTCCAATGAAATATCCCATAGAGTCCAGCAAGACCCTATTGACTTGAGTGAGTCACTAAATCATTGTATCTGCAAGGTGGATCATTGGAAAACCTATCCAGGTCACTTTCCATTTAAAATCAGTAGGCTCAAAAGTAACTAAGTAACTGAACAAGGCCAAATCAGAAGAAGATTCAACAATTTCTTTTCTTTTTTCTTTTCACTTAGGTTTAAAGTATTCATACATACCTCTGTATCATAGAAGAAGAATCGCTTGCGATACAAGCCACTAAGGGCACGCCAGATCACTGGTGTATATCTCTTTGTAGAGAGTAGCAGCACCCGAGGTAGGTTTTCCACAGAGCTAGAAGAAACAAAATGATCTAAGCCTATCCGTCTTGAAAATTTTGGCAAGTGATCTTGACAGAAAATCCTCAAACTTTTGGCATCCCAATCACCTTTATACTCAACCAAGGAGCCCTTGTCGCTTGCTTTATAAGAATAAATGAATACCCAGGATGCTCTGGTGGGTGTAATACCAAGATCCTTACAGAGAGACACTTCGGTTTGACAATTTATGCTACCAGCCTGTCGAAAAGAAAAAATAAAAAGAAGATAAAAGAAGAAATGAAGGATTAAAAGAAAATGACATTTTGAGTATAATATTAGAGTTCACATACACACACAAATATGGCAAAACTGCACATACCTTCAGGGCTCCTTGTAATGAGGAGGCAACCTCCTCAACAATGGATTCATAATGGTGGCTACCCTTCCATGTGGATGTGTAAGATAACAAAAGCCAAGTGATCCCTTGATCTGTTATTTCTTTCTTATATACCTGTGAATTTACAGCCTGGATGCTTTTAGGGGAACCCCTAGACCCAGATTGAGGTCCATTTGAGCTACCAAAACTACCAAAATAGTTCCTGCCTTTCGTATCACCCCAAAAAAAATTGGAGAAAAGATCACCAAAACCAAAACTGTATGAACTCTGACTTGCACTGGGATTGCCAAAGGAAAATGAGAACGACTCTGAGTTTCTGTGGCCACTCCTGCTTTGCCACTCATTGGGTCTAAAGGTGAAGTGACTGTTTCCTGGGCCACCATTAGTGAAGTAAGTATATCCCCCATGGTCCCCAGGATTTCCTGCTTCAAACCTGGGGCTGCCCTTCTCATCCCCATATAGATCATAATTCTTCCTCTTCTCTTCATCAGATAAAATTTCATATGCTGAAAGAAAGATTATATTACATAAATAAACTCAAAGAGAATAAAATGAATTATACTTAGTAATAGAAGAAAATGATATTCTAAATGAGAAAACCTGATTAAAATCAAGAAAGCACATAAGTTTGACCACACCAAGACACATTTAGATCTGTATCAGAGGGTTAATATCCCTGGTCAGTCTGGTTTCAGGAATATAACCCATCAATAGTCTGAATCAATGACTTTATGATATGGGTATATTATGGCAATAGGGTTAGGGTTCAATATGCACAAAGGACATCTGCGACCCATTATAACAGAAAAACTATGAAAAATAATAATCATGAATGATGATGGTAACAAATAGAAGGAATGTGAAAATTGCTGAAAAAAAAAAATACCATTGTTGATCTCAGCGAACTTTTCTTGTGCACCCTTATTTTTGTTTTTATCAGGGTGATATTGGAGAGAGAGCCTGCAAAAAGACAACATTATTTCAAAAATTCTAAATAGTGTAAACAGGAAGAATAAATACAGACATTCAAAATGGAAACTCTCGAGTAAAACATACTTGTGGAAAGCTTTCTGAATTTCACGTTGGCTCGCATTTCGCTCAACCCCAAGAACCTGTAATAAATATAAACCATTAAAAAAAGGTGACTAACCAAGAACAGATGAAACTAAACTTCTTTGGCTTTCTGTGTTTCTTTAAACATCTAACTGTAAGACTTCCCTACATAATTACCCAAGCTCTAGTTTTACACATTGCATTTTATTTTGTTCTGAAATCGGCATGAGGTGGCCCACTCCCTTGCGAAGAGGATTGTGTCCACTTCCCCCTTGTACGCTAACCTCCGCTAGGGATCAAGGGGCTGGGCACATCAGCGCCGGAAGTGATTTACATGGCCCCCCAAAAAGTGTAAATCACTTTAGACGCTGATGTGTCTGTCCCCTTGACCCCCAGTGGAGGTTAGCATACAAGGGGGAAGCGACAGAGTTGAAATTCCTTTGTAGTGCTTATCGCTTCTTCTTTCCCTTATATTACACTACTCGTTGCTAAAAATGCTTTCTTGTTATAAATAAAAGAAAATAATCACACAACTGAATACTACGAAAGTTGAAACATAGAGTTATTTCAGTCTTAACTTAGATTTTTATATAGAAAAGGCTTATATATCAATTGCTTTAGGTTAAAATACTTGTAATAAGTAGATTCTTGGAGCCCAACCATTTTTCAGAGTAACAAAACAGTAAAAAATAGGTGGAAACTAGAGCTTCTTGCCTACTTCCATGGATATTTCTTTCTTTCAATAACTCCCTCAGAAACCTAAACATCTTGCTTAAGTTTACAGACAAGTTTACAATCTCAGCTGAGTAGCATGGGACTCAGCCAAGCCATCAGTACCTAATCAAATTTGTCCAGATTTCTTAAGAGTATCAAGATGAAAGAGACTCCAGATTAACAGCATATTAAATATATATTTAACTGCTATTCTGCCAAACCTTTCCAGGTAATATCAAATTTGGAGAACACTGAGTTGCCACCGGGAATCACGGCATCAATCATTCAACCACAATATTTTGATCAGTATATACAAAGGCATGAGATAACATTGCAACAGGTAAACAGCCATAGGACTCCTTAGCTAACACATGGCAAAAATTCCAAATGATATTGGAGGTTCTACACATCAAATATATGTATATCACTTGGTAATCATACATCCCTATCCATCCACATGTCCAAAACCACATTATGTAGAAATACTCGCTATTCTTCTCAAAATCCTTGTGAAAGACAAAATCGAAGGATTCATGGCAAAAGATACAGCAACACCATTATAAATATCAAAAGGATGTATGTCTGTGTGACAGGAGAGACAGGAGAGACCCACGATTATGAAGGTTCTACCATTTTATCAGCTAAGGGTGTTACGAGACCTTCCCTATGCATTGGATAACACTCATATTAAATTTCTTCATGTTTTCCACTGTATATAATTCCAAATGAAATCCAACCCAATTTTTTTCTTCTGTAACCTAGGTTTTGAAATTGAACCCTAAAATTCTTCTGCCACCTACAGACGTGATTGCTGGCATGTATCTGTTCTAGCTGGGATTTATCCAGGATCCGAGATATCTGCTGTCTGATTTATCCAGATTTTATCCAGTCACTAAGGCGATTTTCTTTTCTTTTCTTTTCTTTTCTTTTCTTTTATTCGTTTTGCTTTTTGGCCGCGGGCGGGCATCGCAGTGGGAAGAGAGATGATGGAAGGGAGAACAACCTTTTTTATTTTTCATCCTTTAATGTAATTACCACGACACCTCCCAAAAATCGTGAATTTCGCAAGTCGAATTTTGAAATCACGGAAGAAAAAAAAAATGGAATGATCTACGATTTGAACTAAACCCTAAAAAGAACGTCCTCGAACTAAAAGAAAACCAGACTAAAAACCCGATGATTCGTGACGAGGGTTGGAAACAAGCCATAATGAATTTCGATTGATGCGCTGAAAGAAAAAAAGGATTAAGAAACCAAATCAAGGCAAACACAGAGGCATTGAACATTATAGATCGAATATCTCACCTTGTACGGATCAACGGATTTGGCTTCTAGGTTGAAGAAGAGGAGCGATGCGAAGAGAAAGAACGATAGCAGACAACGACGCTTCATCTCGATTCTCGAACCGGTGTCGACGCTTAGGACTTGGATTTGATTTTGTTATACCAATCAATCAATCACTGAAGAAATGAGCGGGCGAAGGAAGGATTTAGTGCTTCCACACTTGCGAATTGCTTCCTTGAAGGGGGAAGGAAGCGAGATGAAGGTTCGAGAAATAGGTTTCGCGGGGTCCAGACGCTTCGACCGTTGAGTACAACGTGGCAAGTGTCTGTGCTTCCACGAAAACTGACCAATAAGATTCTAGGACGATAATGCGATGCCTGTGATCGTTGATGCAAGATTTGGTGGGACTCCTAAAAGTTGACTGATATTAGGAGCCGACACATCAGTGCTGAAAAATGATTTTCACTTTTTTGGTGCTGATGTGTTGGCCCCTAAGTCGGTCCTACCTTAGGCTAAGGGGTAATGGAACTGTATCCTTTCTAACAGCAAGACGTACACCGTCTTACATTCATGGCATAAAGCCACATGTCCCAAAAAAAATTTCAAGCATAACGATTCAGTAAACATCCACCTTTTCTGGACAAGATGATGAATATCTAATGAAGCCATACATGCATCACTTGCAGAAATACTAATTCCCAATGATACACATGAATGTTTACAAAAATAAAAGCTTTCAAATGTTTCTTTGCAACTTCTCAGAAAATTGAACACGGATTCCGGTAGTGGTTAATGTATCCACACCATGCACTGATCAAGGCATAACAACCAAGCTAATTTGATCCATCAAACCATAATTTTGAGAACTGGACCAGCCGCTGAACCGGTAAGGTGGACGGTTCAGATCCAACCAGGTTCAACTATCGGTTTACATGATCTAACCATGGTTCGCTTCTAGCATAGTCAAAAATGTAATAAAATACCAAAAAATATAACAATCCATGAAATACTACTGCCTATATAGGTACTGTACTAAAGATCCTCTTAATAGAAAATGGTCCCCAAAGGGGGAAGAGTCCTTTAAGGTGAAGGAAGTCCTCCAGGAGAAGCTTATATAGAGAAAAGACATTTTGGACAATTAACGGTCGATTATTCAAACATATTACCCTACTGTTTGGGAAGTTATTGACAAAGGAAGGAAAAATAATAGTTAGCAAACAGGCTGATTGAAAACAGACAGACAATAAATATAAAATTCAGCCAACCATACATACTAGATCAGCCACAGAACAATAGCTAACTAAAGAATATATTTATCGCTATGAACCAAGTTGGATGTTATTCATGCAAAAAATATATATATACAAGATGAGGTAAGAAGAAATTCGCTCGCCCCTTTGATCCCTTGTCCAAAAAAGAAACTTGTAACACCAACCCTATTCATAATTCAATCAATTACTTGTCTATCGAAAAAATGAGTTAGTTCAACTAATCCTCTTATATTCCCTAATGAAAGTTTTTTCATAATATATATTTATATATATATAATTGTAAATATCATTCCTTAGTTGGTAAAAGCTAGGTTGAATTATCATTAAGGGTTTAGTCTGTAGAAAGATACCCGGTCAAATTCTAAAAAAAGTAACAATAAATAATTAAAAATAAAAATAAAATTGATAGACAAAATAAGGCAAAAGTCACTTTGGCCAACTCGCGAAAAACATATACAAAACCAAAAAGTGTAAAATGACTCAACTGCAAAAAATAAAATAAAGAAAAGAAATGAGTCAAAAAATTTCTGAACAACTTTCTTTCAGTGAATCCCATAGACCCAAAATATCTGCCTTCTTCTCGGTCGATTCCGCCTTCAGTCTTTCCCAGTTAGGAAGTTCAGCCTTCATCAATTGATGGCATTTGATTGCCTCCTTAGCTTTTTCACCTAATTCTTTCACCTGATGAGAAATCTCTTTGGCTTTCTTTTTATCTTGGGCAATCTCATCCATGATCTTCTCCCGCCAAACTATCAGTTCTGCAATCTGAGCATCAATGGCCTTGACTGAATCTTTGGCCAAAGCAATTTTGTCCTGTAATGGCTGGAATGCAGAATAAGAAACATTGTATTCAGCTTGGAAGGATGAGATCTTTTTGCGAAGGGACTCAATTTCAGCAATAAAATCCTCAGCCTCTGATGAAGTATATATGGCTGATTCATATTCCGATGCAAGACCAACTATCTTTGTAAACATGGTAGCAAAGGTCATAAACTTGTTATCAAGACCACCACAAGACTGAAGAAGATCAATCACTGCCAAAACCTCTGCCTGGCGATCGGGATGAATGACATCAGTAAATTCCAACGACAAAAGATTGTCAAGTTTTTCTTTGATCTCAGCAAGTTTGCTATCTTTGACCCAAGGAAGATTTGCTGGAGAAGCAGAACTTGTGGCCGATAAGACAGGCTGGTCCACGATATTTCCCAGAGAAGCGAAAAAGTCCACAACGTCTTTATCCAAAGTTATCTCTGGGGATCTGATTTCTTTCTGAATGACTTCCTCTTCCTCTGCAACGACTGGAATTTTAAGTGCCTGAGTATCTCTTTCAATGCCCAGCTGAGGGGATTTTCGTTCTAACGAGCAGGATGGGTCAATAGCTGAGATTTTGATTGCACTAGGCATAAAGGAAGACGGATTTTGAAAAGGTATAATACCTTGTTCCTGAGATGCCAATGAAATTGGAGGATAGTTCTTAGCAGTCAAAGGAGATCCGGGTTTACTTAGATGACCCATCTCAGCTGCAGATGTATTGCGGTCAAAAGAAACTGAGCTAATGACAGGGGTCATTTTCTTCAAAGTTGGTTGATGAGATTTAAAAGATCTATGTGTTTCTTCAGCCCAAGGCGTTTCTGGAACCTTTTCATCTGAAGAAGTTTCCTCAAAAGAAGAAGAAATTCTTCTCTTCTTTAATGGAGTGGAAGAATTATCACTTTCATCGTCCTCAATATCAATTGTGATGTTGGATACTATCGACCGACGATGAACAGACTGTCGGGTCAAGCGTCTTGAAACAGATTTTGTCAGACATTGCTTGAATGTTGTCCTAGATGGCTTTAGTGGTTGACCAACTATGGCCGAGGCAGATTTTTTCTGCAGGGGCTCTTGGGTTGTAAGACGTTTCTCTTCTTGGTCTTTTTCTTCTTCATGAGGAGTTTGAACTTCTTTTCTCAAACCCCCAGAAGCTATCAATTGAAGAAGGTTGGGTGTTGGACCAACTACTCCTGTGAAGCCTACAAAATAGATAGAAAATGTATGAGACAGATAAACAAAGAATGAAACTAGGAGTAATGGTAATCACCCGATTGGACGATACTTTTTACATGTCATCAAATGTGTATTCGCCATAAGAATATTTTACAAGTTCATCAAATGTGTATTAGCCATAAGGATACACTATCAAGACCCACCACAGGATCAGCCAAGCCCTAAGGTGATGGAGGGATTAAAGGAGGCATCTTGATGAAAGGTGTGAGATAAGATGGTAAATCGTCATCAAAGGCCTTTCCTCTCTAAACATCACCATTGGTTGAAGAAGCACTTAGACTCATATTTAGCCTTTTTTTTAGCCTTGATCTTTTCTCATCGGCCACCTCTCCTTTAGGTTGATTGGCGAATACTTTATACCATAGAATTTTGATGAGAGCTATGGCATTCCCTTTGGGATCTGAGTTGACCCAGCTAGGTCTTGTTTAGGGGCTAAGTGTCTTCCATTTTGGCCTCTTTGCTGTTTGAGGCATGGTAACCAAAGCGAGAAGCGAGAAGCAATGCTCAATAATCCTTGGGAAACAAGAAGCAAGAAACAATTAAGAAGCATCTGGAGAATGAATAGGAAGCGATTAGAAATCAATCAGGAAACTATCAAGAAGCAAGTGGAATTTGGAAGTCACTTCAAATCATTAGAAAAAATATCATGAAATAACTAGAAAATGAAATGAGAATAATAAGTGATTATCATGAGAAGTAAATAAATAAATAAAACTTTACAACCAATAAGTACCATTACAACAATTGATTAGGCCGTGTTTGGCAGCCACCTGTTATGTAATCATTTCATTTCAAATTTCCAAGGCATTTGTAGCCACAAGGTATTGGTTCATAATGAACTCATTCAGATTTATGCTTGATAACATATATCATTTCATTTTATAAAAAACCTAAGATGACTTCATTTATGATTTTAGTTAACAAATCAGTATAAATCTTAATGAGCTCATTTTGAACCATCACTTTATGACTAGAAATGTCTTGGAAATTTGAAATGAAATGATTACATTACAGGTGGCTGCCAAACAGGCCCTTAGATGTTTGGCCTCTATAGACTATAGTAGGTGGTTCCTAGTATACAGATAAAGTGCCATCTTTTTTTTAGGTGCTATTCGCCGAGGGGACAGGGTCGACGGGGGTGCAGACATCAATACAATCCACTGCAGAATTGCTCCCTATAGAGTTTGAAACCTCATTCTCTCCCTTGAAAAGGCTATACGGCCCATGCCGTGGTCTCTCTTCAGGAGGTTCAGACTTGAAGGGTCAAAACAGGGCATACATTTTCATTTGAACATTTTTTTTATTTTTATTTTTACAGTTTTAACCATATGCCCCTCTTATTTTGGATACCTACTTTGTTACGGTTTTAACCCTATACATTCAATCCTGTGTGTGGGGACATAAAAGGACAAACAATTTGGGTGTAGGAGATCCTTTCTCTTTAGTTAATTCTATAAAAGGGAAATGATTATGTTGGATGAGATGGTTTATTACCTTTATTTAGGCCTGTAAACAGAGTGAATTCGATTCGGATGTATAAACATTCGCATTCGATTCGTTTATCCTATACCTACATCCAAATTTGCATCCGATATTTGACGGATGTCTAAAAAACACATTTGTGTTCGACTCTATCAAATATCAGAGCCGAATATTTTAAAAATCCCCTGTTCTGTATGTCGTTGGCAGTCATAAGACCCTTTGCTGAAGAAGAAGAAGGGTTTACTGTGCTCCTGTGCATGTCGCCGGAGGCCAGGCGCCCCCTTACCCCTTCACATCCTGTCCCTTTTGTCCATTTTCCCTCCCTGAGACTGAAGGCTTGCAAAAAGCCCCCAAATAAAACTGGAATAAAACCTCCAATCAAATATGCTCATGTGCATGTCTCCAAAGGTCGGACTCCCCCTTACCCTAAGAAGCAACTCTGATGTACCTGCCGGATTGCTTGTTATTGTTTGGCTACCCTTCTCATCTCTTCGCTCGCCACCCCCAAATCAAACAGGAAGAAAACTTGAAAAAAAAACCCCAAGAAGAAGAAGAAGAAGAAGAAGAAGAAGAACTTATGCTCCTGTCAATGTCGCCAGAGGCCAGACGCCTCCTTATCCTAAGAAGCAACTGTGACATACTTGCTAGATTGCTTGTTGCTGCTTCACTACCCTTATCATCTCTTCGCTCACCATTCTCATCTCTTCCCTCCATTTTTTTTCTTAATAAAATCTTCCCTCATCTCTCTCCCTCCTGATGGTTTTAGGTTTTTGTTTTATTTTTATCTTTTAATTATAACATTCACTTCTTTACCCAAATACCCTTATAACCAAATAAACTATCATAATATATGTCTTTATAAAAATTAATAATATCAAATAGACCATCATATGTATAACATATGTCCTTATAAAAATTGACAATAACAATATATATATATATATGGTCGAATATGATCAAATGTATATATATCTGCATTCGGTTCATTCGTAATCGAATATTTATTAAACAAATCAAATTTTTAAACAAATCGGATATTGATGCATCCGTGTTTGCTTTAATCAAATCGAATACAAATCAAATACAGATGCTTAGACGAATAGTTGACGGCCTTACCCTTACTACCCAAAAATAAAAAGAATGGCAAACTACCCTCCGTCTGATCTAGCTATTTCCATGAAAGATTAGGTACAAAACAAATTAGTACAAATAGGAGCAAGCGACGCTAGGCTGCAGACACATCAGAGCCGAAATGTGAGAAGCACCCCCCCAAAAATGTAAATCACTTTTTGGTGTTGATGCATCAACTCCCTAGTGCTGTTTGCACCTTTTTGTATGAAATTCATTTATACCTAATCCCAGCTGAGCTATTTCACT
This sequence comes from Platanus orientalis, assembly GCA_025762735.1. Classification (NCBI taxonomy): domain Eukaryota; kingdom Viridiplantae; phylum Streptophyta; class Magnoliopsida; order Proteales; family Platanaceae; genus Platanus; species Platanus orientalis. The sequence goes on from JAOXJP010000003.1 coordinate 2,389,096, forward strand.
TGGATTGCAGTCATGGGGAGCCACTTAGGGTGGTAGTTAATTAGGGTTGGGCTGGGCTAAGGTGAGCTCATTTGCTGGAAATACTGATTCAGTTAGCCTTATATATGCTACCTGGATTACCAAGCCTGTCCAGCTCCAAAAGATTAAGTATGAATGAAGTTCATACAAATAGGTGCGAACAGTGCCAGGGTACAGATACATCAGCGCTGAAAAGTGATAAGCGCCCTCCAAAAAGTGTAAATCACTTTTCAGAGCTGATGTGTCAGCCCCTAGTGCTGTTCACACCTATTTGTACGAATTTCATTCGTACCTAATTCCAACCGTGTCTAGCTGTGATAAATTTCACTCTTTATAATAATATTATGGGAAAGGATCTGCTACACCCAGTTTGTCTGTCGTCTTATATACCCACACACAAAGGAGGAGATATATAGGGTTAAAACTGTAAAAATAGTTTTCAAATGAAAATATAGGTACCAATAAAAATGGGGTTTATAGGTTCAAAATGTAAAAAAATTGTTCAAATGAAAATTTTTCTCCCTATTTAAAAGAGATCACCAAATTCAAAAAACCATTACATGTCAGCCATTGGTATGGGGACAAGGGGGGACAAACAAATTTGGGTGTAGCAGATCCTTTCTTGAATATTATCTATAAAATTGTTTAAAAACCATGGAAGCCAATTCGATCATTACAATATTTAACAGTTAATAAATTTAATTATATAAAAAAGTAAACTATGGCCAAGCTAGATTGGTGATTGGGTCAGAAGCCATTTGGGCATTTTGACCCAACCCGACCTGACCTAACTAAAGCAGACCCATCACAATTGGGATGTAACATGCCTCATGACTAGTTCCATGATCCTCTGTGTTGGATGGTTTGGAGTGTTGTTTATCCTTTGAGGCGTCTGTTTTAAGATAAGATGCAAAATAGAAACTTATAGAGAATTAATGAATGAACTTCTCAACCATATGTAATGCTTTTCTATGTGTGATGTTGAAAGCATTACTTGGTGAATGGGGCATCTACCCCATATGAAGTTTGAATGCATTGTCATCAACATTAAATAATTATCTAAGGTCACCTTAAAATGATAGATTCAATAAACTGCCTATCCAATAAAAGATTCTACGTAATCTGTTAATGTATGTAATGTCAATTCTATGGACAAACATAGTGTGTAGTCTTATGTCTTATAAGTCTCCTATGTGCTCACAAGTTTAAGATAAGGAGACATGGTGGACCAAAGGCTTAGAATAACACCAGAAGCATCATTATATTTGCTTATTCCATTCAAGGTATAAAACATGCATTGCATACCATTTATAGTCTTTAATGTGGACCTAAGTGTGGTGATAAAACCCACAAAATACTCAAGAGAGAACAACCCAAGAGACTACCTTTGCATTGTTAAAAAAAAGAGTAACAGATTTACACGTGATTGATCACAGCCCAGGATTTGGGCTTAGTTTGAGAGTCCTAAGCATGGGGACCCATCAGCCATGATTGATCACGAGAAGGATCATAGCCTAATGCTTGACCCCGTGATCGATCACAAGATGATTAGGCAAGAGCCCAGCTTCTGTGATCAATCAGGAGATTGGTGATTGATCACGAGGCATGACTGATCACGGATCTCGTGATCAATCACAAGGGTAATTTTATTAAACTCAAATTTTTATTTCCCCCATGTGTTATTTCAACATTTGAACCCCAATTTTTAAAATTTAAGGCTCTAATGAGTTGCTCGTTTTTAAAGATTTCAATCCAAAGGTTGTAGGTGCTCCTCACCCTCACCCTTATAAAAGAAAACTTTTTCCATTAGGATAACAACTTTAAACAAGTTAGATAGTGTTAGAAAGTTTACCAAATTGAGAGCTTCTTCTCTTAAGAAAACCAAAAACCTTTCAATCTTTTAAGCCAAAGTAGCTAGCATCTACTCTAAAGACCACTCTCTTTTTCTCTCTTCTTGAACACCAAACTTCAACTATTGAGGAGAACTTGTAATAGGCTCTTCGTAAGAGGAAACCCATACTTGGTTGAGCTGAAGGAGTACTAGAGCTAAGGGCTTGGAGATTGTGGGTAGCTAAGGCATACTAGCTCTACAATGAGCACTCCACATTGTGCAAATAACAACATCAATAACTTGTTGTAATCTTTGATTTCCTTTACATTCATACATCTTATTGTCTTGCTTTGCTTCCGTCAGATACACTGAGTGTTATTGAATAGTTTGTCAATGACAAGTAATATATGTTTTGTATGTTTTTGACCTAGGTTGTATTAGACAATCTAAATGATATATACCTAAGCTTGGTAGTGAGCTTTAGAAGAGTAGACGTAGGCCATCGTGCCAAACCACTATTAATCTCTTGTTGTGGAATGAGTGTGTGATTGCTTGTCTATTTACTTTTATGCACATTATTCCTCTTACACACTTCCTATTTGTTAAAATACTTGAGTAAACACTTTGTAACACACACACTTTGGATAATTTTAAGAAGAATAAAATCAATCTAAAATCAATTGCAACACTTGAAAAAAAGGGTAAAACAATTTAAATATTCTATTCACCTCCCTCTAAGATAACCTAATGGGTATTTCATAATCACATGTAAATCAACATCTGCCTAAGTTGCTTGTCAATTAGAGGTGTGCATTCATGTGAAAGCTGTAAACTAAAAAATATTGTATTCCACAAGGTTAAAGCAACATAATTCATTTATTATATTATGTTTAACATTCTCTTAGGTACCACATGAGTCCCCTCCTCTCCCCCCCCCGGCAAAAAAAAAAAAAGGAGGAAAGGAAAAGAACCTCATTCTTATAACCAATAATGTGGTAAAATATAAGAAGAATCTTATGGCTCCAAATAAAATGGGCTTTGGGTTTCAAGCCTTTCTCAAAAGTCAAACGTGGAATGATAGATTGGGGTTGTCTCTTGGACAAAGAATGACTATAGGCAGCCTCTATGAATGGGAGGGTGACAAGTGAGTTCTCTCATTCCTTTCTCCTTTTTTCTTTTCTTTTTTGCTTTTTTTTTTTTTCAAGGCTTGGTTAACCCGTAGGACACAAAACAAGTAAGGTTGTTGTTGAGTTGAAATTGTCTACTGCAGCCTGAAGTGGGGTAAAGTGTGACATTGTCTTCAATGTAACATGTATCCCAAAAACGTGGAAATCATTCACAAAAATGAAAATCAACCACCAAAATTTTTTTCCCACTTTTTTTTGTAGTACATGTTATACTGCAAACGTTGCCACACTTTACCATACTTTAAAATGTAGTAGATGATTACGATTTCATTTGCTTATTGTCGTGACACAATTCTGACACATGGCAATTGGGTTGGCAACTTAAAGAGGGTTCATGTGTTCTTAATGATCTTCCCTTTCACATGTAAATTTCAGCTCTATAATACTCTACCATGAAGCAAAAAGAAGCCATTTTTAAATCCTTGTTTCTTAAGAAAATTCAAAAATATTTACGAGCTATATTTTAAAGTAAAAGTGCAATATATTGTAGGCCATGATGATGATGCAAATAAGGGAATTATAGACTTGACTAATCCAAAGACATGACATTAACACTCTATCATTGGATGCTTTAGAGCTAGGGGCAACCAAATCAATGTGAATCTTCTTCAATATTTTGAATTTACTCCTAATTAAGTTATAGTAAAGAGATTGAGAAGTAATTTTTGAATGGAAAGTAAAAAATTTCTAAAAATTCATAAAAAACTGTGCAAGGAGAAAAGATTTGTCTTTGCAAGTTGAAGAAACATAAATGAGGACAGGACCAATAGATCAAAGTTGTTATGAGTGTGATCATATATTTGTCTTTAGATTCTGTATATGTTGAATGTTATGTAACATGAAAGAAAGGATTCGGCTCTTATATGCGAATTCTGGAAAATTATTGATCACTGTTGCTTGTACCCACATGAGAGTGGAGGATCTAGTGTCTGGGACACTAGGGACATCATATGGAATAAAATGGGTGGGAATTTGAAATTTCATCTAACCCCTGTGATTTTATTCCATCTGAAGTCCTCTAGTGTCCAAGACACCAAATCTTGGACAAAACATTTATTTTGAAATTGTGTTATGTGTATCTCAATGAGAGGTTGGGAGCAATATCTTCAATCGAGTTCACATCATCTCTAGCCTAAATGAACAGACACCACTCTAATCTCTGCTCTATTGAATCCTATAGCGATCCTAGATGTCACATCACCTGCAAAAGCTGTTAAGTTTAGTAAACTCAATAACATGATAGGGTGGATTTTAGGGTCTTTAGATTTTAGCTGTGTCATTGGTTTTCTTGTCCTTAGGTTGCTTATATACCCCCTTATTAGGGGAATCAAACCAGATGTAATTCTACCAGAGTGATCTGAGGCATGGAGGTATAATTATCACGTTTCTTGAGGATAGTAGAGGCCTTCCACTTAATGTACAAGGGACCGTGAGCCAAGCTAATCTTGGGATACAACCAAGCTTGGACCATGTCCTAACTCTCAACGAGGTGCACTCGCTAGAGAGGCTATGATACCTCCCATACACCTTATTTTTCTTAGTTGTTAGGTATGCCTAAAAATGAGCAACAACTTTTTCAAATTTTATGAAAATTTTGACATAATTTTGTTTTAGGAAGGTGAACATCATATACCAAAACCAAAATCAAATCATGAAGATAAGGACCTTCAGCACAGTATCATTCCAAAGGAACCGTTGTGGCATGAAAGGTTTGGGGCCCATAAACTCAAGCTTATACCTCATCAAGCTTCTACCTCCTATGAGGGAAGTGAGTTCAAGTTCTAAATGAACCCTAGGTCCAAGGATAAAAAGAGATGGAATGGGAGGGAGAGAAGCTCATTCGCGTGCTGCCAAACCCATGGCCATTGACCTTCTTCTTCTTCTCCTCCTCTTTCTTTCTTCTCCTTTCTTCCTCTCTCAGGCTCCCCTTGTTCTCCCTTCTCTTCAGGGAATCAGTGGGTTTTAGCACACTTTGGACCTTTTATAATGGCGTTCAACCATCCACGACACGTCTCCAAATCCGGGTGGACATCAATCAGTCCAAGCATGAGCAATTAGACCACTTTCATTCGCAGCATGGGCATGACATGGATTTTGCTTGCATTGCATGCAATTCCGAGTCCTTTTAGGCTATCACGAATGAGCCAATCTTAGGAGAATGTGTACAATCGTGCACGGTTCATTTGCGCCCTATTCAATTGCATACTTGTCCAGTTCATTCATGTACCTTGTTCTTGGTTCATTCGCACACTGGGTTAATTGTGCACATGTTTAAATTTGAACCATTTTCCCACGACTAATCTGGTCCAATGAAAACCCATCTAGGATGTTGAAAAGGAATCTCATGACTCACGATGATTCACACGTGTGAAGTGCAAATTGCACTTCAAACACCCTTACACCTAAGCCTGTGCCCTCGCGCATGTGCATATAGCACCTTGTTACACCGTAGCAAGTCAAGAGAGAGTGAACACTTTCAAAATACACAAGGTGAGGAAATGTCATTTTTCATATAGTGCAAAAAAATTTGCCAAGTTTTCAATGTAGGACCATTCCCAACAGCAAGTTTTTGAACAGTTTTGAAAACACCAAAATTTGAAAACGGTGAGATAGGAAGGTCATTAATGGCTATTAATAGCCTTCCATTTTCAACATGCTTAGGATGTAACATGATGTTTGACAAAGGTGTATTAATAAATACACATATGCTAATCCATTGTGTTATACGTATTTATTATAATAACCTCCTTTGACCCATGTGTATTGACTCAAACACCCTTAGTCAGATTATATGTCATGTGCTGATTGGTAATGGGGTGATATCAGTCTAATTCAAACTCTCTCCATTCATACACAAAAGGGAGAAGAGAGAACATGAGATAGATTTTTATTTTTATTTTATTATATATCAAAGATTGAATCCCACATTTGGGAAATTTTCATTTTTTTTACTGTGGGTTTGGGAGGAATTTTAGACAAATTAACCAAAATTCCTACTTCCATTGAGATTCAAATGCTAGGATTTTAATCGAATTAGATGTTCTGTCCAGGATGGTGTCTAGGTCACCAAGTGACTTCACATGGAATAAAATGAGTAACGGTTAGATGAAATTTCAAATTCTCACCCATACTCCAAATGAAGTCACCATGTGCCCTAGACACCAAATATTGGACAGGAAATCTGCTCCCCAAAATACATGATTTGTCTCCACAAAGGGGTGCATGGCATCTACATGGGCAACCCAAGGGGCTCACATAAACGAAGGGCTGAAAACGGTCCGGATATGTGCATATCCACATCCTATCCAATAAATAACGGATATTTAAAAACTATGTTCATATCTTATCTGCTTAAATAATCCGGTTTTTGGATAACCGGAAAAAAATGCAATTTCATGTATGTCATTGTCACTGTTGCCAATACGGTCTTCCTTAACCCATCTCTATTCTTGCCAAAATCTCTGATGTTATATGGCTTAGAAATGATGTCAGATGGAGCAAAACATCATATCTTCTCCTATGTGGGGGCTGATATCATTTGCGACACCCCCCTTGATGGGACACTTAGAGGGGGGGGGAATCAATTCACTTTTTGGGGATTTTTTTTATTCCCCCCCCCTAAGTGTTCCATCAGGGAGGGTGTCACAAATGATTTCACACCCCTATGTGGTGGGTGTGAACTTCCACTGTTGTGGCAGTACTTGTGGTGGGTGGTGCCATGGACGGGGAGAGAACAATTATGAAGTATAGAGTTTGTGCATTTTTAAGGTTTTAATTATTAGGCTATTTAAGACTGTTGGATTAATTTTAAATCCAATAGTTTATACTCTATATTCTATATATTGTTATATTTAAATGAATCAGATATTTAACAGAACATATCAATATAGGTCTATATTATCCAATATAAACAGATATTTTTATAAATAAACCAAATAATCTTATTTTGAATTTGAATGCAGATGGAACACATACATTTTTCGGAAAACTTGCAGCCCTACATAGTTGCCAACAAATCATAGACTCCAATAATATAAAATTCAAATTGAAAAGAGAAAGATTAAGGGTTTCATAAAGGAAAATTTTCCACTGGTTTTTGGAGTATTTTTATACTAGGGTGTTATGATATGTGAAGATATTTGATTTTTGTTTTTCCTTCAGTATAAATTCATATCAAATCGACCAGATGTACATTTTACATACTTTTACCATATAATCTTTGTGTCTAGATGATTTCCCTTCTCATTTGTCAATAAGATATCTTTACTTAAAACAAAACCAAAAAAAAAAAAAAAATGGATACAATTATTTTTTATTCAAACTTCTCAACAATTTTTTCCCAGCTCTTGGCTCTAATGAATTCATCTTAGCTAGTCCATTTGGTCTAGCGTTTGTCACTCGTCAATCGCTTATCACAAACAAGTTAGGAAAGGATATTTTGATAAATTTATGTCAGATAAATTGTAATAAAAAAAACTTTTGTCAAGTACCTGCCTGTTAACAACTTTTTCCCAATGTCGCATGCTAAGCGAGCGACCAACATTAGACTAAGTGGACTAGCTGATCAGAACTCTTTCACAATACATTTACTTTGGCCATCCCAAGAGAAATTCTGTGACTCCTACCCCAATATATGTAAATATGTTAATATTTTAAGAGATATTGTCAGAAAATCTGGAATCCGAATCACTATTAGTGTTCACAAATTGGTTGATAACCTTGATTTGATGTAAATGGTAGGTTGGGTTATGGGTTGAATGTCCTATTCAAAGGGTTGTTGGTATTTGGTTTAAGCTGGTAGGTAGGAACGAAGTTGCTATTTGGTTTAAGCTGGCTGCAAACTGTTATGAAATGGACAAAATCCCTTCAATATTATATTTATCAAAAAAAAAAAAAAAAAAAAATTCCCTTCAATTTATTGAAGTAAAGATGCTGATTCAATGTGGTTGTCCTTAAGCTAAAGGTCCCTTTTAAACTTAAGATAAAAATCCTCTTTAACACCCATACCCCACCTTGTATTGGCATGATTTCCATTTGCCTCCAATCTAGCATTTAAAAGTAATACCTCATGTGAGAACACTCTTGGATGTGGAACCCTTGAAGTAACAGCTTCTTTAACCCACTAGGTCACCACTTAGGAATTGAATCGACAAGTCTTTCCAGATTATTTTTTGTTCTCTCTAAATGAATCGAATTAGATATGGATGAACATCCGGATCATTGATATCCCTAATCATATGTAGCAGAAACCCGTGTATCAATCAATACAAACAGACTAATGGCGTTGAAGTTTGACTTTGATGTCTTCATTTTGTGCCTTCTATGCTTTCAACCACATATATAGACATCACACATCAGCCAGTGGTAATCACTACATGGGCTTTTGCCACAGAGGATCCCAAATTATGTCCCACAAACCAACCACCAGTCCCACAAAATCAAGTCTTATTTAGAGCCGAAAGGATGTTCTATCTAGGATGTACCATTCGCCCCCTCAGCCTTAAAACAAATACCAACTACCTTCCTACCTTCCTACCTACTAGTTTAGTTAATATTGTGAGGGGGTGGGATAAAGGCCACTCGGGCTGAGTTGAACAACCCTTTGAGTAAGACTTGATTTTGTGGGATTGGTGGTTGGTTTGTGGGACATAATTTCGGATCCTGTGGCCTTATGCAGTGAGGGGGCGAAGGTACATCCTAGACAGAACATCCTTTCTCTAGAGAGGAAGAGAGGGCACCAATGAAAGAGTTAAAGCGACCCACCACCTCTTCCTTAATAGCTGGCCACACGCACTTCCGTGAAGGTGACATCCAGTTATTTAGTTGGGTAGTCATTATTGGATGACATGGATCGAGCCAGGAATCATTCACTTCATTGTCATTGCCATCATCCTCCTATCCCAAAAAGCGAAGTAAAAGAATCATCTAATTTTTCAAATCCAAATCTACCAAATGAATAGCCAGGCCATGTGGTCCTTTTAGTCAGTCGATTTCAACCAAATTTGGTGGCTATATATTCAACCACCTGCATGGGGGTGAGCTTATATTAAGCAGATAAACTAGCAATAATATAATATGTCCTTGTACAAGCGTTACGTTGTTGCATGACAGGCATTTCATTCACGTAAATTAATTGATAAGCTTTGTTTTCTAATTACATTTTATCACAATCCTTCATTCTTTTTAATGTTGTTCGATTGAGACATTGAACCTTTCCACTTTTTTTTATTTTTATTTTTATGGTGATTATCCTTTTTGCTTAAATATATAGTATTAATATCACTGTCCAAACAAAATAATGGTTGCTGGTGACTAGTGAGTTTGGGTCCATCCACTGATTACGTATATCTTCGTACCTTTTTTTTTAAAGGGTAAAAATATATCTTTGTATCTTGGGTTAGTGTTTTTTAATCTTAATCATGTGACAGCGAGATTCTTCATCTGGAATGCGCTTGGATCCTATTTACACAATTTTTTACAAGTGACAGCTGAGGTAGCAACCCAAATGATCCCTGTGTATCACCAAATCACTGGTGTGGAGTTGGTGAGCCCCCTTTATGAATGCTTAAAGTCTGCTCATATGTAGGGAGCAAACACATGATGTCAAAGAAGTGATTTACACTTTTTTGAGGTTGATTTTCACTTTTCGACACCATGTATCTAAAGAGGATTGTGTCCGCTCTCTTTAACTAACGCTAACCTCCGCTCCCCATCAAGGGGTAGGCATATCAGTGTCGAAAAGTGATATGCCCCCCCCTCCATCCCTACAAAAAAAAGGTGTAAATCACCTTTCAGCACTGATGTGTCCACCCCCTGACGGGCAACAGAGGTTAGCGGTTTTTATGTGAGCGGACAAAATCCTTCCTCTTCCCATGTGTCAGCCCCTGCAAAAGAGTGGACCTTAGGTGTTAAGGGAGCATACCAAATCCTGGTGGGCAAAGCACTCTTTCTCTCTGAAAGAAAATGTTCTGTGATGAAAATGCCTCTTTAGTATATATGATGAGTTACAAGCTGACATGTGTTGTTTTCAGGTGTAAAAGCATCCAAAAAAGTGTTCATTTGAAAAAGAAGGTGGTCAAAAAGAGACATCATTCTCCAATTTGGAAGAAAATGTCCTGTGATGAAAAAGTGTCTATAGTGTGTATGGTGAATGATAAAATGACATGTGGTGTTTGGGGGCTAAAAAGGGCTAAAAAGTGTTCAAATGAAAAAGTAGGTGTTCAAAAAGAGATCAAATTCAAAAACACATCATGTGTTAATCAATGCATAGCTATAGAGGTCTGTGTCAATACAGACAATCATTCTCCAATTAAAAAATACATAATGTGTCAATCAATGGCATGTCTTTACAGGTCTGTGTCAACATAGACAATCATTCTCCTTTCTTTTTCTAAACCTAAAAAGAAATCATCCTTTTCCTAAGTTGGAATCATCTCCCTTTCAAATGGAGAAAAGAACCATCTCCATATTACACGGTATATTGGATGATGATTTAGGAAATACACGTAATGAATACACATGAGAATGAAACAAATGTTGTGTGACAAAAAAGCATGACCCTTTGTACCACATGTGGTGTGTATAGGGTTGGGGCTGTCTAAAAAAAGTGTTTAGTTCAAAGAATGGGTGCCCAAAAATGATCAAATTCAAAAACATATCATGTATTAATCTATGATGTGGTCACAAAGGATCAGACACTTTCTAATTTAGGACGATGTTCTAAGTAAATGCACAGGATTACCGTATTTATAAGAATACCATTGTCAGTTATGTGTCTCACATGCTGATTTGGGACTCCTGGGACTTCTCTCCATTTGAAATGGTGATGATTGAGGCTCCCTTCTCCAATGTTACAAGATATGACCTTCTCACCTTTCTCAAATCATAAAAAAATAAAAATAAAAAATCAATCCAAATTTTCCTTCCACTTGTGATTTATAGGGCTGATGTGGATAATAAAGGCATTTACACGTCACCAATTTAAAGGGTACATCTTAATTTTAATTAGCAGACACGACATCTAACAAAGGGCATTTTGATAAGCGCAAAGGGATAAATTCTTTCACTGCCTGTTTACTAAAACACCCTCTTTAATCCAGTGTATTACCTCAGATATGTGTCATGTGCCAATTGGAATTGTTGTGATTTCTCTCCGGTTCAATTGGAGTTGATTCGAACCTCACCTTTAACACTATTCATTTATTTGACTTTATTTGAGAGAATTCTGTATGCCGAAAAGGCTAGTTGGGGGAATGGCATTAAAAAAAGCAGGCCCGAATGGGCCAATCGGAGTGGAGAATGAATGTGGGGCCCTGACCGACCGATTAATCACAATCACATTAACCTAGATCTCTCTCTCTCTCTCTCTCTCAAAACTCTCAAGTCTCAAACTCATAAATTTAGAGGAGCTTTGGCTGCCGGCCTACCAATCACGGGCACCCCCACCGGTCTGATATCAAGGTCTCTTTGCTTCCTATTCACGGTCTTCTTAGACCTTTTTCACAAATTAGTGCTCAGTTTGTCTTCTTTCTCAGTTTCCTACCTCCTTGTCGGCATTCCCCACTTTACAACTCGGCTTGCACTCTAGATGCCGCTCAGCTTATGGTGTGTCTTTTACTTTTTTTTTGCCATAAAAGCTTAGGTGGTTTAGTATGTGATATAATCAATTAGGTTGTGTCATTTACCACTCTCAAGAAGAAAAAAAGAAAAAAGAAAAAAAAGAAGGTTGTCTTATTTTATAGTTTTGAAAACCGGACCGGACATCAAACCAGTAAGGTGAACAGTTTAGGTCCAACCAGGTTTGACAGTTGATTTGCATGATCTGACCGTAGTTTGCTTCAATCATAAGTAAAATATAATAACATAATAATAATAAAATCAAAATGAATTAGAATGCTTATGACCAAAATTTTAATTTTCAAACATACAAAAAAATAAATAAATAACTAAAACAATTCATGGAAAGTGGGATTGGAATTTGGAAAAACTCATTTCTAATTTTTTTTCTTCTAATTTACTAAAAAATTAAAAATCGGTTGGTTTTATTAGAATTGGGTTCATAATAAACCGATGGGTTTTTATCTGTTTTGACTCGTTTTGCTGATTATATATACATTTTTTGGTAAATCATGGTTTTGAACTTTTATAGAACCATTTAGGGTGCTGGTTCTAGTTAAATCAGGTTGGACCACCCGATCCAGTTTCTAAAACTGTGGTCTGTTTAAAGGTAACTGCTGACAAAAGAAATAGACAAGAAGATTAGAAGGAGAAATGGTGGCAAAATAGAGTAAAGATTCTCTGTCCAAGATGCATCATTGGCCCCCTCACAAGGGGTGTGGGCTCCATACACTTTTTACATGGGGTACACACCCACATGTGAAGGGACAAACGGTACACCCTTAATAGAAGATTATTTCAGGGCAAAGTAAAGTATAAAAAAGTCATATTTTTATTTCAATGTATTTCATAGTTATAACAATAAAGCATAAGAAAGTCACTTGACGTCATTTCTCCATACTATCCTATCATATCGATAAGAGAATGTAGCAAAATATAGAATAAGGGTTTGGACAAAGGGTGAAAAGTTTTGTTTTAACACATATTAGACAAACATTTTGGGGTAAAGGAAGGGAAAATCATACACTTCCCCAAGAAAGTTGGGACCTTTAACTCTAAATAGACACAGCCTAGTTCACCATTTTGATAGAAGAATTCTCTTGTAATTATGGTTTTAAATGCAGAAATCAAAAAGTTATATTTTTTATTTTAGGTTTTTTAGAATATTATGTATCCCATACATTTATATATATTTTTTCTAAATATATAACAACCAATATAAAGAACAGACAATTGCACACATGGGAGGTTTACGTGGCTTAATTTACAGTAAATTTTAAAATAACAAAAAGAATGGTAAAATGGTGGGTAGCCTTGACAATTATATGCCATTTAAACAATTATTATGTCTATTATTGGTTGATTACTTTGTTTAATATTTTTTTATTAAAGTATATTATTTGGCTTTTAATGATTGAAATTAATAAATAATGTTAATTATAATGATAAAAAAAACAGTGGTAGGGCTACCAATGAATTGAGCTAACTCGGTTCAACTAGGAGCTCAGCTCGTGTTGACCTTATATGAATCTAGCAGAGCTGAGCCCTCCACAACAGCCCCTGAAAAGCCTTAGAACGTCTCTTTTTTAACAACACAAACAGGGGAGCAACATATAGGTAGTACAGGAGATTGTAATACTTGTGCATTAAAATAGAAGGTTCCAATTCAACAGTTTTACAGATAGAGAATTTCAATCCAACAGTTTTGACCTAAGGAGTACCAATTCAACACTCTCACAGGCCTGTTAATTTGTTTTCACATTATTCTATTTACCTTGGATTGAATTATCCTAATTGAACTATTAGGCATCTGACAAAAAAAAAAAAAAAAACTATGAAGAGGGTTGGAGAGACCTACAAAGGAAACGAGGTTTCATCTAATATAAAAGGAGAATGATTGTCTATGTTGACACAGACCTCTATAAGCATGCTATTTGAAATTGGTCTCTCTTTTTGAACACCTACTTTTTCATCTAAACACTATTTTGGACTTATTTTTTAATAACAAAAACAACACATGTCAATTTAACATTCACCGTATGCACTACAGACACTTTTTCATCACAAAACATTTTCTTCCAATATAAAATTATCAAATCAAGGAGAGATAGTATAGTATGGCTTCTTCCAAGGGAGTGGTTGGGGTTTCGAGCCCCATGGACAGCAATTCCACAATGGATTGTGCTGATGTCTGCTGGAATCATATCTCCTGAGACGCCGCTCCTTGTGCGTCGCCCCTGAGGCAAGACACTAGGGGGTGGGGTCC
>JAOXJP010000003.1:2425962-2437951 GCA_025762735.1 Platanus orientalis
CGGGGGGGGGGGGTTGTACCTCTGTGCCACCGCTGGGTTATTAAGAGGGCAGGTAGTTAATGCGGGGTCATGGATGGTGCAGTGGCACGCAGGGAGGACAGAGGTGGTGGGATCCAAGGCCGCAGGGTGAGGGTTGAGATTCAATTAATGACCAGAACAGCTTAGATTGAAATATAAAATGGGGCCAGAATGGTGAATGTAGACGGTAGCAATAAAGAATATTACTTTACTTTTTTACTGTTTCTTCCTGTTTGAAATGGTGAACGGGTCATTGATCTCATCCACCCTTCTTCCCTCTATGGTTTAATGGAGATGGACACGGAAACTATGTTGGCAGTTGGGCATTTACAATCTCGATAGACTTTTCTTGATCTATCTATGTGTGATTGTCCATTTACCAATGGAAGTTGGGTCCCCTAATCTCATGTCGCAATAAAGGTAGATTTTGTTTTACTTACTGGTGTTGGGGGAATTTGCCTCAATTTTCACTTGTTGGGTAGTAGTTAAGAAAGCATTTCCTCTTATTGTATGTGCAAATAAAAGTAGGCCAGGGGAGGAAAGCCCTCGTAGCGTTCAGCTGTGGTGTGTTCACCAGCTAAGTGAAGCAGATACAAACACAATGCACATGCAGATGGTCGGGACCAACCTAATGGATCTCCTAGGTGAAAGGTCAATGCGAACGTGTGATAAGATCAGCAACCCCAGTAGTGTGTAACTTTTTGTAAGCAAAGAAGCAATTACATTCATTCACGAGTTTCATTTTGGTCTTTGATGATAGAGGGAAATAAAAGAGCGGCTGCAGCACTAGCAGGTCGAAATGGAGCAATGTGAGTGTTACCATATTCTGCATCTGAGTGCAAAATAATGTTGACGGCGCTGGTGGTTACAGGGAAGAGAAAAGAGAAACGGTTGCTCGCCCGTGTTGGTCATCAGTTGTTTCAGGGGAGAGACGATCACAGCTTGTTTGTGTTGGGAACTATGGATTTTTAGCCAAAACATAAAAGAAAGAAATTAACGAACTAACCCAGTTTAAACCCTAATTATCTGTACCAAGCACCCGACCTGGGTTAGTTCCCAAAATTCGAACAAGCTGTCGCACGGTTGTGTGATAACACAAGAATTGGAAATCATGGGGAACTGAATTTGTTCCCCATGAATCACTTGGGACTCCAAGCAATACCATTAACACTCTTAACTTGAAATCCAACCTGGGAGAGAGAATATGCTACGTCCATATCAAATCCTGGGAGACTGAAACACAACCCAAACAAGCTCTCCCCTGGATGCCACTCAGCTTCTGTAGTGTAGAATGTTAGCGACCGCGTGCACAACAAACGAAACAATTTGAGGAAAACAAAAGAAAATGAATATAGAAGTACACCGAAAGCTCTGGAATAAAAATTAGATGGACATAAAAATCAAACCACAAAACCAGGGGAAGCAATCAAATACACACCTAAAATAACAGAAGCATAGTCTAATCTAAAGAACCTATACACGCGGCAACCCAGCCACAAGCACCCCCAAAGGGGATGGCCAATGTCAGTCTATATCACGGCATTCTCTTCAGAACTTTTTTCAGAGCCACATGATAATCTAACACAAAATGCTAAGCTCAGCCTCTACGGCAGCAAAAATGCCTCTGCTACCAAAAGAATATTAAGAAATAAACACACCTCAACAAAAACCCAAAACCAAAAAGCTTATTCAGGACCTGAGACCTTCACATTCCCCCCCACATACGTATAAAGAATACATCCGCCAAGTACAAACTGGAGATCCCAGAGACTGCTAGCTTCCCCTTCCTCTTTGGTGCTACTAATACATTACTCATTCCAGTCACCCGTAAATCAGTAGGTACCCATTGGGGGCATGCCAAAAGGCGGCATTGGAGGCATACCTATCCCTCCTATAGGCGGTGGGGGTGCAAAACTTGCGCCCATCCCAGCTCCTCCCATACCCGGCATCGGCGGTGCAGGCAAAGCAAGAGGCAGCAACTGGGCATACATATTCTGCGACCAGGAGGGTATATAAACACGTCATTTCATTTTCATTAAATCTACAATCTATTAAAAAGAAACAAATAAGTGAGAAAGGTAATGAGCTGGCCTCTGCAAAAGAATAGGCCAACAACACTCTTGGGAGATCTTTTAGGCCAAAGGCAACCTTTTGAAAACCTTATTGGCCAGTAGAGGGGTCCTTTTTTCTGACCCACAGAACAGCCCACACACATTTCAATTAAGCACAAGATAAGGGTTTTCACAGGGGTACCTGCTGAGCGACCATGTCCTTCTCCTCTTTCTCTTTAGCTTTCACTTCACTAAGAGCTTCAATTTTGTCCTTTACTAGTTCGTCAACTTTGCTTGTGTATTCACGGATAAACTGAAAGCACAGGAGTTAAGACGATGGGAGAAAATTAGTGAAGACTTTTGAAGGTAATTTAAAAGAAACAACTGGAGGCAGAAACAAGGAGATCACCTGTAAGAGATATGGGAAAGCAAAATCAATCATATTGTTCATCCAGGAAAGTTCAAGTGCAACATCAGGCCGGATTAAATCATAACAAACGAAGAGGCATGAAGCAAAGCACTCCTTCTTTCCCTGTATATAAATCAAAGACAGGACATCAATTTCTTACAGGTTCTAGATCTGACCGAATGATACAAATTTTTTGGTTAAAGTGTGTAAATCTCTATCAATTATAGTTAATTCACTTTCAATGTCATTAAGCTATTTTTATATTCAGCACAACACAAAGAAATTGAGAGAAATAAGAAAATGATACAAAATGATGGCAAACTAGAACAAGTGTAGCCAAACATCCAGATCCAGGTAGGTGCCCGGGTGATAAAGGCTCCCCAGGTGATGCTAACCAAATTTTATTGTTTATCAGATTCAGAGACGCTAAGGTTCACACAGATTACTGTCATAGTGCGTGAGAGAGAGAGAGAGAGAGAGAGAGAGAGAGAGAGAGAGAGAGAGAGAGAGAGAGAGAGCTGAAAAAACTGATTTAGTAAAAAAGATTGGCACATTTTAAAAAGACCATAATCTCCGAGGAGATCCCTTAAATATCCTCTCCATTTAACTAATAAAATATTAATAGTTGATAGGCCTCCATTGACCACTTTGACAATAGAAAGCTAAAGTGCCACTACCACTAAGCAATCGCGTTTTCTGTTGGCACTGCCCTAGGACTTAATACATGAACTAAGGTTATCACTTTTCAAAAGGCACCAGTCCAGACCTCTGATGCATGCACTACGGGTCCTGGCTAGGTGTCAACCGGGCAACCTTACTCACTGGGAAAGATAAAAGCCTCTCAAGAAAGGAATCCAGTTGAATAGAGCAGTTCGTATTTTCAGAAAAACCAAGACCTCCCACTTAATTGATGTAAATAGAAAATCTCATAGATTGCCAGATTGAAGAACAGAAAGATTAAAATAAGGTTAAATTAATAAAATAAACAAACATTATCTGTGTTGGTAATCTAAGGCCTGGGGCAAAGGAATACGAACAAAAGCAGCCAATGCAAAACTTAGAGGGGTAAAACTGGAAAATTCATAATAATTCCAAGGCTGGAAATCAACTAATATAACATATTATTAGATAAGGAACAATATGCTTTTCTTAACAGGAAGACTTCCAGCCGGGTCTCTATTTTTTTTTAGTGATAACAGAAAATAGCTTAGCATTCCAAAGTGATCAGGTCAATTCTAGAAGGCTTTTCTGCACTTTTAATAATTAAAAGTAGTATAAAACTTAATTATATTTTAGAAACATTGATTGTTGAATCCCATACCTGCTCGATAAAATAAACTAGCAACTCCTCCGAAAGTTCACGGTCACCAGACTGTGAACATGTTTCCATGGCATCTTTATAAAGATTGTCTTTCTTTGACAACGCAATGGACTGCTTCCATCTACCTGCTTTCTTATAAATATATGCAGCAATGCGCCTCATCTCAAGAAGCTCATGTTTCTCAACCTGCTCAGACAGATTTTATAGGTGATTGTAAGAACTCTATAATGGCTTATGAGAGATGGCCAATAACAACTAACAATGAACTTCAGTTCACCTTTTGTGCAAGGCCTATCTGATCAAAGTTATCGTGCATATCAATTGATTCCCGTAGCCTGTCATAATCTTCCTCCTCAACATAGATCTCATTCAGAGCTTCATTCACAGCAGCAACATTGTTACTTTGAACTGCAACCATGTATGGCTTCACAAGATGCAGGTGACCCGCCTACAATCCACAAAGAAGAAATACATAACTAAGATAATAGTGACTCAGTATTGCCCTTTTCCAACCTTCACCTGCATCTTGATAACCATTGTGAAAAAGAAAAAAGCTACTGTACTATGTCAAAGAAGCACAAGAAAGCACCTTTCGCATTATGTCCACTACACGTGTATGGTCCACTCGAAGGGCAAGTACATTAAGAAGATCATTAATAAGATCAGGATGCTCCTGCAAGTAAAAGTGCACAGCCTTATAGTAGAGCTCCACATTCGCAACTTTGACCGCAACATCTTTAAATTGCATATGGTCCCATGCTTCCGGAGAATGGTTCATGATGGTAGTTGCAGCATTGTCAAACTCGTCATATTGGATATACAGATAGGTAAGTTCCTTCCAGTGTTGCTGTTCATCACAAGCCCGTATAAGCTTTGGAATGTTGAGACGAGTTGAGAACAGTTTGATGTGTTCCATAAGCTTCTCTGGACGGTATCTAGCATATAGAACTCCCAACTCGGTAAAGATGCCCATATGTGCACGTTCCAAACCTAGACCACTCTCCATTAGAGATATCAACTCGTTAAAGCATCCTCTATTCTGATAATAATCACTGACCTCTTCCAAGTCATCCACCTAAAACAATCATATTACAACATCAACGATATTCAGACAAAAGTCATACAAATTCTAAGCTGAGCAAGAAAATAATTGTGTTAGACAACAAACCATAGGTGGGACACACGTGGAAGTAGAAAGGTCAGGATATTGGGTTAATTCCACAAGTTACTAGGGACACCTACATCTTCAAAAAATCCAAACCATGTGGGGGCACAACCAGATTCAGAAGCCAAAACAAAAGACTAAAGAGTATTAAGTCACCTGTATAATGATGTTGAGCCCACATATCTGTGCCAAACGGAACTCCTCAGCATCAACACAGGCAAAGCAAACTTCCTTCCATGTCTTGGAGCTGTTAGCTTTTCGAGCTGCATCAACAGCACCTTGGAACTGTCTAAGCTTCACAAGTGTAATAGCAAGCTTGGCCCAATTGGAAATAAAAGCAAATATGATCTTTGCAGCCTCATATAGGGCTTCATCATACAAGCGGTCACCAACACTTTGGAGATTAGCAACATTTGGCATAAGAATGAATTCCTCAATGTCACCCAACCTATCAATCTTGGCATATGCATAAATAAGCTCACTGTCGACCTTGGGTTCCTTCGACTTCTGCCTAACCATCAGAAGGTACCTCACTAAGTCATGGTACACATTAGCATTCTCAGCAGCCTGAATGACATCCAAGAATTGCATTGCATCATCTGCACGGATAAACGACTCAATTGCATCACTGACTAAACCCTCCCTGAGTTGGGCCTTGGCCACCTGGCTCCAAACAGCATCCTCTTCAACACGGAAAGCAAACTCCACGGCTCGCTCGATGCTTTGAATGTTATCCAACAGGACATTCACAGCCTGGACATTCAAGTTGAACTTCTTGAAGATGGCAAAAGCTTCTTCATACAGTTGTGCTTCCACAGCCACCTCCCCAACTGCAGGTCCATCAAAGTTGTCTAACCTATTAATGTAATCCATAACTCTTGATGCATCTGCCTTGATAGCGGTTAGGATCAGCAGATTTTGTAGATTGAAGTTTCCACTGAAGGCAGAATTTTGGAGCACAATCTTTTCAAGAAGCTCAATTAATTCATGTGGAAGATCAGCAGTCATGAAAGCCTTAACAGCTGCAGAAACTTGCTCAGGGCTCTTGCTTTCAGGCAAGGCAGTAGATACAACTTGATCAATCAGCTGCCTTCTATAAACATTATCAGGGCTAAGAACTTTCTCCCAGAGGTCAGAATCCATCCTTTCAACCACGTATCTGAAATAAAAGAAAAAAGTAAATACCCTTTAACCACCAAAACAACCCCTACATACATACAATAAAAAGTACATGACAACAAATTACAAACCTGGCCTGCAGCTTGAACAACGAATTCTTATTTGTGACATTGATAAGCTCATCATCACACTGCCCTCTCCGATAAGCAACAACAGCTAGGGTGGGATCCCGTTTTTCACAATATTTACCCACAACACGTGAATCATAGTATGGGTTGGTGGTGAGGAAATGCTCCGGATTGTTGTTGCTGTCTATGATGATTTTACCAAGAGCATTGTGAACATGTACATCTTGGCTTCCCTCACTAACAAGATGCTCCAAGAACTGAGTAAGTAAACGGAGGCGATTCCTGCAACCCATGAACAAATCATGAGAGCATGAAAGAGAAAGAGAATGAGAGGGAAAGGAGGCTAGATGGACAAGACACCAAACCTCTTCTCACACTCCTCCACAAGTGGCTCTACTGGAAGGAGGGAACGTACAGATAGAATAAGGCCTTTGATGAAATCTTCAGGGCACTCATCATCTAGCAGCTGCCCCACAACTAGAGGAGCATTCCCTGGGTTGACCTATCAAGCAAAGAGACATAAACCCAGTTTGATCTCATTCTTCATTTTCTCAAATAATTGACATTAACTCAGTTCTAGAATCAGTACAAGTTAGTATGATTTATGAAGGCAAATAAAAATCAAACTCCTGATCACACCTTTTGAACATAACCTTCAATATATCGAAGCATGTTGTTCGAGTATAGATAGTGGGTGAGATCTGGAACAAAACCAAAACGATCACAGACATTAATCAAGGGGCGTGCATCTGGAAGCTTCGCTTCCATTAAAAAGTTCTTCGTCTTCTCAGGGTCATAGAAGTTTGATTCTCTTGTCACACGCTCAACCTCTTTTATTTGACCAGTTTTAGCAGCTGCCTCGATGTACTTGAAGTGAATGTCAGGATCCTCACTATACCAATAACCAAAAGAATATAACAATCAGCAAAAAATTGGCTGCATCAATTAAAATAGATAGAAGGCACTTCTTTTTCTATCAGGAAATACCTGGAGCTCAAATATGATCCCAAGAAAAAGTAAAGTCCTTCATAGGACTTAAATTGCTCAAAGAGTTTTATGCATGCATCAACTCCCAACTGCTCACAATATTCTTTGGCAGTCTGCTCAGGCATGTATGCTTTAGTGAGCCTCAATTATAGAACTGAAATAGCAGCAAAAATAGAAAAACAAAGTAATAGTTACCTGCACAATTATCTGCAGATTTCCTCTCAGATTCACCAGTAAAAGATCTTTCATGCATTCCAGTGCCCATTCTCTGGAAAGGGTCCCAAAGAACTCTACAAGTGACTGGAAAATAACACATATTTAATAACAAATTTACTCTCTTCCCTCAGATAAAGAAATGTAAATGTTCAAGCACCCAAACCTGTGGCTCGATGGCATGTGTATTCACAATGACACGCTTGATATCTGGCAATTCAGTATAATGCTGCATGAAGGACACAATGTTTAATCCAGGGAATAAATGTTCGCATAGAAATTCTTTCCACAGATTTCAAGAAGCAATTTACCTGAAGAGCGCGCATATATAGACCAGCTTTTTCACAAAGTTGTGCAATTCGAGGACGGTCGTAGTGATTGAACATTCCATTAGCTAAGATAGCATCAGCTACATTCGGAAATGTCACTAGATTAATCTCCAAAACCTGAATGAAGAACAGATTATGAGGCTGGATAGCAAGTGCAGATGAAGAAAAACACAATATTATCTCAATAGAAAAACAATAACCTTTGTTTGAAGGTAAGCATGTTCCGGTAAATTTGGCTTCAGGACATCTAGCAGGAAGGCTGTGGCCTCCCGGATCATATTCCTCTGGAGTAAACAACGCCAGAAATAAAGAAAAACTCAAGCGTTATTTATAAGTTTAAAACAATTCTGGATAGTAGATGTGTCACAAGAAGAAGGCTACAGTGAAACTGAAACAGAAATGGCAAGCCCATTTCAGATGGTTAAAGAGCATTGATGCACACTCTATTATCAACCTAATGTTGAAGAATAAAAAATAAAAAATAAAAAAGGAAAACAATGTAGAACCTGGAGAAAAAGATCTGTTATTGTGTTGTAATCAACTGGACAACCTCCCTCCATTTGTGACATCATTAGAGCAAAATTAACAGCTCCCTGCCATCCACAAATAAGTTATATCAGAATCCGTCTTACAATGATATCTAAGTCAGGAAGAACATAGAATACATAAAGACTCAGGATCACCTGAATTTCCAGAATAACAAATTTCCAAAAGTTAAATTCTTCCACCATTGGAAGGAGTAATATTTGAAGCCCAAGACATTCATACACCCAAAACAAAAAACAAAAAACAAAAAAAAAACAAAGAATGAGGGAAGGGGCAGAGGCAAGCCCCACATACAAACATGTTGGTATACAGTGGGAGCCAAAAAAATAACTCACACCAACATCTTAAAAAAATATGAATGAAGCAAACTAGTTATTGCCATGAAGTATGGCAACCCAACTACTGAAGAAGTTATCGATCTTGAAACCTTAAAGATTTTAATTGACTCTTCTAATGTTGCGCCCAATTAGATCATTTTCATAGCATGTACTATGTCTTGACAGTCGGCAAATAAACAATAGACTAAAGATAAAATTGCTTAAAGATTATGAAGTACTTTATAAAGTAAGATACCTGGGGATCTGATCGCAGAATTGTTTGCAGAAGGAACAGATAATCAGGTGTGTACCCAACCTTCATCAAGCAGACACAACAATTGTGCTCAGCATCATTAATAATAAAGAAGCTAATAACAATAATAACAAAAGTAATAACAATATCAATAAAGACATAAATTTAATTTCTTTTAATTACTTGAATAAGAGTGTATTAAAAATGTTGAGTATTTCCAAAATAAGCACCAACTACCTGCTTTGAATAGATTAGAATTTTGTCGAATTCTCTTCGTTCAGCAAAAGCTGCAACAACTTTTGGAGTAGCTCGAGCTTTGATATATATTTTCAGTGCAAGATCGTTATCCACAGTCTACAATGGAAACAAAAATTAAGATATCAGAATGGTGATGAGTGGGGGAGGAATCATCAAGTTATTAAATAGAATAACTGCAAATGCCACAGAGAGGCCATGTGCATATAAAATTCATACAGGAAAAATAACACACGTTTTGATCATATATATATATATATATATGCTGCAGGCAAGTCTCATTTTTTCGTCAAAATAATAGGACAGCTAAAGCTTAGTGAAAAGTTCAATCTCAAATTCCTAGCCAAACCTTCACAAGGTCCCCAAGCTCCTCACTACATTCAAGCTTGTCCTCTGCCAACCAATTCTCCAGAAGATTCTTTTTATTCTGATTCACAACAAGGCGTGATAGTTCCAGCGACTCAAATGCATTGAGCTTTCCTCTAGTTAGCAGTGTTCCAAAATACTGCAACAGAGGTGGTGTTTGCCCAGCTTGCACAGGAACACTCTGCAACATACAAACACCATAAGAAAATCCATTTTGCACCTTTTCACACTTAAAAAAGATCACAGAACAAATATAGGAATATGACTAATAGAAGTTCCCTGTTTTCTTAACCACAGAAGTATTTTATGCAAAAAAAAACCCAATAATAATAGTAACAATGACATAGAAGAAACACATCAAGGTTGAATTTAAAAGCAAGGAAGAACAATAAGTAGTGACAGACAATGTAACCACAACAAAGTACAATAAATAATGAAATTAAAGTGATTCCACAGAAACAACTAATAAATTTCATGTCAAAATAACTTCAAATACCTGAAATTTCGCAACGGTATCAGGAGTACGGAGAATTCCCTGTGGAGATTCTGCAGCAAGCTCTGCAGCCTCCTTATATTTTGTCTGAGTGAACAATTCTTGGAATCGCTGGACAACCTGAGATATAAAAGATGATCACGAATGAGAAACCTTTCTGCATGCAATCTAAGTATGTAGCATATAAACATTGGCAACCAGGAGACTAAAGCCATAGTTTTCATGCAACCAAAAAACAAACCCACAAATAATGCCACTATCCTAATAAGGAATTCATTTTTTCTTAGGAATGACAATCTGTATATCTGAGAACCTTTTACCAGTGGGTAAACTATACATCTGATAATACATAAACATAAAAATGGCTTTAAGGTGACCAATCTGAAAAATGATGAAACGGTAAGGCAGGTGCAAAAATCACTTCCTCTGCACTTTTCAAAGAAAATGTACAGTCAAGACAAAATAGTAAGCCACAAAGAAGAAGAAAAAGAGGCTATAGTTTACCAGATTCTCTGCCCCAGGAAGGTTTCCTCTTTTGGCGAGATTAACAGCAAGCTCCAGATTGTTTAACTGTACCAGTCAAGAAAGAGCATTCATGAATCATGAATACCTTAAAAATCATGCAATTTGCAGTAACAGCTCAAGAAAATAGAAACCTATCAACATACTTGGCCGCTGACAAATGGCACAATTGTTGCTTCATTTACAGTGGCAAGTAACACTTGCCCTCGCCTGTTGACAGCATAGAAGCCTCCTACTGATGAAGCTTCTGCTGTCAGAAATATAGGATCTGGACTAATACGGTTTCGATAAACTGCAGTTGCTGTGTCCAGGTCATACACAAATAGAAGTCCAAGTTTTGTGATCACAAATATCAAATTGTACTTGTGGGATATCTGTCAAGAAAAAACTTAGCAATTTAATATTTGGCACAACAGTAACTACACTTCCCCGGCACTTGGCACCAGAATGATTGGTTAAAGATGGTACCTGCATTGCCACTGGAAAGTCGTCAGCAAAATCTGGAGGAAAGAAGAGATCTGCCTGCTTCTTTGTAAAACCTGGTTTGCCTGCTAAAAAAAAATTGACAGTGTCAGAAGCAGAACAATCTCTGATAATTCAAAATGTCAAGAAAGAAGGACAACAATTTTCAACAGGAGCAGTATAATATCATGGATGCACACACAGCAAACAAAATCACCTCCTACAAACATGATGGAACATCATAACTACACAAAAAAGGAGAAGCATAAAAACAGAAGGGGACCAATATATATTGCAATAATTTTTTATTTAAAAAATATATATATATATCAAAAGTTAATCCTGAACTCATGTCTACAGTCAACATCATTAAACAAGAGTAAATGCCAAGAAAGAATAAGTGGACCTGGCTGGGCACCAAGTTCAATCACATGTAACTTCGACGTAATTTGTCCGGCATTGGTGGTCTTCGAGGCAAAACAAATAAGAATAGAAGGGTTTTCATTCAAGGGAACCTGTGTACAACATGCAAACAAGTATAATGCCCCAATTCCTATAACAGTACAGTAGTCAGAAACCAAACCAACTGAGAAAATAAGGGAAGCCTCGCACTTTGAATGAGGCAAATGACGCAGCATGTGCTTCAAGAGCTTGACTGCGTTGCTGATCCACAGAAAAAAGCTGCATATTCCCTTTGACCAGTTGCGGCCTCTACAGCCACAATTCAAAGACAAAAAAGTATAATTAGAACTATACAATTGACACAGCCATACAGCAAATAAATTTTTTTTTTTAACTTTTCACCATCATTAAACCAGTTACTACCCGTAGAAAAGATGTTGGAAGCAAACAAAAGATACTAACTAACAAATATGACTTGTAGCACAATACGAAGTCAATGATATTAAATGACTACTTTGTTAAGTAATAAAATAGCAAAGATAAGAACATGCAACAAAAATTAGCATCATGTGTAGCTATGAAATTTTCAAAATTGTGAACAGGATGGTACAATAAAGTCATTGAGATAATTGA
>JAOXJP010000003.1:2446970-2457062 GCA_025762735.1 Platanus orientalis
GCAAACACAAATTAGTAGCAATTGTTATACATTTGTGCCTATTTTATGTCTAGAATCTCAATTTCTTGGATAATGCCTTGACGATTGGTAGATCTTATTTTCCAATTAAATAGAGGTGATGTAGGATAAGGGAGAAGATACCAAAAATTGATGTAGAATAATTTTTCAAAGCCTCAAATAATTTAAATTAAGGATGCGAATGCAAAGAAATCAAGAATAGAATTTAGAAACAAACAAATAGTCACAAAATTTAAGAATCATAGAAATGAGATAAGGAGGATTTAGAACAGAAAATAGAAGAAAATAACCTAAAAATGTATTTTTGTAATTTTGAATAGAAAATCTAAAAATTATCAAAATGCCCCTCTGACGCGTCAAAAAATTTTGAAATTTTTATTGTCGTTTCTGACATGTGACAAAGTCAAAAGTGAATGTGCTTTAATGGAGGTTTCAAGAGAACGAAGAAGAAAAAAGAAAAAAGAAGAATAAAAATATGACAGAAATAATGAGAAGAGAAGAGTATAAAAAATAAGATAAAAGAAGAAAATAAAAGAAAAAGAAAAAGAATAAAGATTTACCTTAAAGAGAAGGGAGCTTTGTGCTACACCAATGAAAGAAGATGAGAAAGAGGAGCCATGAGTGACATCAACCCTTAGAGAAGAAAAACATGGTTACAGTCACACCTTGGGAACATTCAAATCTTCAAAACAATTGTTTATTCTTCACTACTATATTATAGAGGAGGGGTTGTCTTTAAATAGACTTTCAACTTTAAGAAATTAGAAACTTATCAAAATTAGAAACTTCGTAAAATTCTAAATTTGCTAGTTAAGTTTTCTAAAAACATTAACTTTTTAAAAATTTATTTTCCTAAAAATTAAAACTTAAAATTTCCTAAAAAATACTATTCCTGTTTTTAGTGACCACCCCTTAGTAATTTAGTCATAATTTTATCAAATTATCTCGGATTTGTACAATCTTGGTCTCATTAGAAGGGTAATGAATAACATATCTAATTACACCAAAATCAAGCTAAAAAATCAAGTTTTGACCTTTGAAAAAGTGAACTGAACATCAAAAACGGGATTACTCTAAAAAACCTAAAATTTGGCACTATTAACCTTAGTACATGGACACATAAAATGTTGTACCCTCCCTTAAAAAACCCTAAATAATTTCACATAACATGTACACTTAAATCTAGCCCTCTTGTGTGGGGATACATACATAAGTCTTGCTTGATTGTCCTATCAAGAAGCTTTTTGAGCCCTCATGGTAAAGGTTTTTGTATAATGGTTCGACATGGAGTGTGCTGGAGAATTTGTAAAGAAAGAAATAGAAGAATCTTTGAATGGCTTAGGAAGTCTCCTTTCAAGGTTGTTTAACATATTCTATTTGTGGTGGTTACTTGGGTGACGATTTCAAAGGAATTCAATGATTGGCCTAGTTCTGATGTTTCTTTGTTGTATTTTTCTATTTGTATTCTTCTTATTATTATTATTTTAAATAAAATCACATTATTCAAAAATAGATAAAAGAATCATCTGAAAACCTGGTTGAAAGCTTATGAGCACAATCAATGACAGGAATCATTGAAGGAAGAAGACGAAGGAATGGAAGTCCAACTTAATTCCCATATGAGCGCAGGAAAACCTGCTTTCTAAATGGTTGTGATATGTGAATTCCTGGCTTGCAGCATTGCCAAAGTGTGGAATTTGGTAAATTTCAACATAACTTGTTATCCCGCTTTAGAGTTTGGATGGGGACTTTCAGTGAGCTGCAATATGGTTAATCTCTGTAAGAAATATAATCTAAATCTTCCAATATATCCTCATACTTTACTTATTGAACATAATATAAAATTATGTTTAGATATCTCCTGATCAAGTCAAGCAACTGAAAAGAGATTGATTTGTAAATGCTCTAAGCGCATGATGTCAGATAAATGGGGAAAAGTTACAAGAATAAGACTGTCATTCTTCTCCACACTGGAGGAGTAAAAATCAAGTAAGAAAATGGTTAATAAATGACAATACATCAAGGCTATTAAATTATCAACAAGGACAACTTTTTCTTCACTGTAAGAGTATTTCACAGAGTCTTCATCTTCATCAGCTGCAAGTTTCTTCTAAAAATCACTTGCAGACAAAACCAAATGTCGATCTCCTATGTGCTATGCAAGTTTCCTCTTTACTAGCGTCATATCCATCAAATAAAGCAGCCCAATTGAATTACCATCACACTTATATCATCAGCCGAGCCTCGTGTACTAGACAGGTCCGAAAGCTTTCGACATGCAGACATCAGGTCTGGTTTCTCAGAGCCCATGCAAAGAGGACGAACAATATCTATTGCCTCCTGATTACTAACCTGGAGGAAGAAGAACAGAAGTATTTAATTTTGCTATTTTGCTAAGTTAAAAGAAATAAACTTATAGTGAACGAAACTCTCAAAGCTAAAATCATAAATGAGATCAATTAGATGGATTACCTTATCCCAAAGGCCATCAGAGGCCAGAACTAAGAACTCGCATTCTGGTTTAATGTTTAGAATTTTAGTCTCAGGCTCTGCTATCACCCATTGTTTAAGGTGTCCATCTCCGATTCCTCTTGATACAGCCAGAGACCCTTGTAATCTCCACACACCATGGCAACAATCCACATATCCACCCTGAAAAGAGATTTCACTACAACCATCAGTTCCATTTTAAAAAAGCTTTCAACTTCTACCAAGAAATACCAAATAGTGATTCAGTTTTAATTATTTAAAGGAATAGGAAGATGGCTTACCATGGCCTCAATCCTATCTTTTTCATCTTCCCTCGAAGGTCGATGGTCAGATGTGAGAGCCTCTGCAATTCCACCTCTGCTCATAACAGCACGACAGTCACCGGCGTTAGATACCACAAGATCACCTTTCCTGATCAAGGCTGTTACACAACAAGTCCCACCACGGATATCCTCTTTTAGAAACTCTGAGTCAGTAATCAGGTACCCATGTTTAACAGCATCCTGAATTTCTCCTCCTCCCCTCATAAGTTCATTCATAATTCTTTTATCCAAATTCTCTGCTGCAAATTCAGCAGCTTTTGCACCTCCATGTCCATCAAAAACACCAAAGAAAGCCTGAAATGATGAGACAAAAAGCACCCAAAAAATATATCAGAACCCTAAACATGTGGGGTGTAAGGGAGAAAGAAAAGAAAGGCAATCTGAAACTGAACCCAAATTCCTAAATCAAAATTTTCATCAGTTCTAATGCTTTCCTACCTCTTCCCACAATTTCAACAATTCCCATTTGTTCTCTGTGTTATAAAACTCACAGGCTTACTCTACACTGTTTAACAGTGTTATTCTGCTATATTTTCTCGTTAATTTTCTAATAAATTATATCTACTTCTACATATCTTCTTATTTTATTATTTCTCATATTAAATCACAAGCTTTCAAACATTATTAACTCACCCAAGTCAGTTCATACACTATCTCACCTCATTTTCGATTTCCTTACACTTCCCTGTTGTTTATACATTTAAATTTCAATAAAAAAAAACATTTTTTAAAAAAATATTTACATGTTTTCTAATCTCACTTCCCCAATTTGCGCAATACAACATCCTCCCACCCCCGCCCCCCTTTTTTCAATCCTAAATTGACTTTTATACGAATTCTCCCAACACAAAGTTATTCCCTACTATCTTCTTCTTCTTTCCCCTGTTCCTTAGATAAATCATTGACTTTCAATCAAAATAAACAATTTATTTCTTCACAATTTACATGTTTTCTAATCTCATTTTCCCAAATTATGCAATACAACATTCCCTTCTTCTTCTTCTTCTTTTCAAACCTAAATTGCGTTTTATACAAAAAATTCTCCCAACCCCAAGATATTCTCCAATATCTTCTTCTTCTTCCCCCAATACAAAGAAGCTTTAGAAAATACAGAAAACAGAGAAAATTAGAAAACCTGAACATACCTGTTTGGGATCTCCTTGAAGATCAACGACCGCCGAATACCGGTCCTCCATGGTTTCCCTCCTCCCTCTCTTACAATAAACAGAAAACCCATCCCTCTCAACCTCCACTTCTCTCCACCCATCCGCCACCGGCATCTCCGAAGCGAAACACAACGAAGCAACAGGGATATCGATCTTAGCCGGTCTCTTCCTCTTCAAAAGCGTAGGCGAGGAAGCCGCTTCCTTGTTAGAAGCCCTAAACCCGCTCAGCGTCTTGGGAAGCCGAAGCCTGAAAGGCGAAGACGGGGAAGACGACGCAGAAGGGGAAGCCACAGACGACGACGTTCCATGATTGTTCAAGGTCAGATTCAGAGTATCAGGAGACGAAGCTGCGCTCTTGCAGAAGAGAGTAGAAACCCTAGACGATGGCGAGAAGACGGGAGAGCTTGCAACCGCAACGGCACAAGGCATGGTTGTAAATTTTAATTTTTTTTTTTGGTTTTTAGGGTTTGCTGAAAGCAAAGGAGGGGGGATTTAAAAGAAGTTGAAGGGTCAAACTGGCTACGTGTTTCCAGCATGGATTTTCTTCTTGGCTTTTTTGTTTTTGAGATTTAGAAACCCGTTCAAAGGTCAACTGCGTTATTTGGGGCTGGTATGGTGAGGGCCCAGTTCGGGTCTTCGTGCCTGATTCTTCGGGGCTGAAATTTTTTGTTGTCGACAGGTGGAGCGTTTTAATTGTCAAGGAACGTGGGGGGAAGTTACCGTTGGCCTTAAATATCTTTAAATTTTTAACGTTGATGACCGTTAAGATGTTTGACACGTGTCGACTTGGATGATGCAGGGATCAGTGGCTTAAGTTGGGTTTTTTTTTTTTTTTTAATCAGAATCCATCAGGATGCCTAGAAAAGGGTAATTTAGTAAATACATAATACTTATTTATTATCTTCATGCTGATGTATTTACCAAGATACCCTTACCATTCCACGGTCACTATGAACCAGCACAAGACACGATACCTGATAATGGGTATTTTGGTAGATGCACATATACTTATTTGTGTTGTATTTACTATACAACCCCTATAACTCTTATGCACTTTACCAAGATACCTCAGCATTGTACCACGTGTTAATTGGTGCCAGTGTGACATCTCTTCATTGAGATCACCCTAAAGTAGGACTGACATTAACGGTCTACACATCAGCACCACAAATGTGACTTATATTATTTAGAAGATGTTTTTCACTTTTTAATGTTAATGTGTTGGTCCTTTATGTCAATCCTATTTTAGGATGGTCTCAGGTGATCCTAGAAAATCCCTAATGAGTTATCAATATGAACGAAAGAAAAATTATCTCTATGATCTAAACCATAAAACTTAGAAAGCTGTTCACTCTGATCCAAACCCCAAGTTAGCCACATGTTTATCTTATAGTTTGGTGATCTTTTGCAAGGTTTGGTCTTTTCTTAGAATTTGATTATTTGATAAAGTCATTATTCATGAGACTGTGTGAACTTCACTGGGAGAGAAAAAAAAAAACATAAATCTCCCAGAAAATTGACCGGTGAAACAAATAGACATGTTATGTGAATAGTTGTGAATCTAAAGGCTTTTTGAAAGGTCAAAATTCTTGGACTCGTCTCTATAAATCAATTTTATAAATAACCAGGACCCTTACCATGTTTGGTAAGAGAGAGTTTCCTATTCTCTAAGGGTCTTTTTTTATTTATTTATCAGTTATCTATTTATGTTTACGGGTGAAAGTTAAGCGTATTTAAGAAGTTGATCTTTAATGCTGCAAAATTGCTGGCCAACAACACAATCTCAGTTGGCGGGTCCATTTTATTTTGAAGGCAAGCTTCATTGGACCAGTTTTGCAGTTTTAGTTCTAGAAAAAATTAGGTACAGAAATATACTTTTCTTGATGTATTAGAATGGCATTAGGGGGTGGACACATCAGCATTGAAAGTGACAAGCACCCCCAAAAAGTGAAAGTTGCTTTTTACACTGATGTGTCAGCCCCCTGATGTCATTCTAATACATCTGTAAAAGTAGATTTCCATAACTAATCCTACCCCATCCGTTTCAACATATGATTTGATTAATACAAGAAAAAATTTGGTAAGAATGAATTTCATGAGAATCATGAGAACAACACTAGGGTGCAGACACATCAACACTGAAAAGTGATAAACCCCCATTTACACTTTTTGGTGCTGATGCGTCAGCTTTGCAGATAATCTGAGCCCAACTAACATACATTGTAGGGGTTTGAATCATCTCGCGGGGGATACCAATTAGGACTCGTATCCTTTGTGCCGAGAAATAAAAGAGCTACAATGAGCTGAGACACCAAGAGGGTGGGGTCCATACACTTTTTGTAGGCCAGATGTGAGTCAAGTATTAATGCATGACAAGATGCTTAACACAAAAGGTGTCCCATTAAAGAGGGTGGAGCCCATTAAGTACATAGAATAAAAAAGGAAGGTGTTACAGTAATTATACATTAAATAAGTGGGATTGGTTTATGAACACTTCCCTTAACAAGCGCTCACCGCTGCTCCTTTTTAGGGGTGGACACATCAGCATTGAAAAGTGATTTTCACTTTTTTTAAGACTCATATATTCACTTTTCGGCACTGATGTGCCTGCTGCCTGACAAGAAGCAGTGGTTAGCATTCGTTAAGGTGAGCATTTTTTATCCACTCACTAAATAAGTGCCACTGTTATCAAAGGACTGGAATTAGTTATAGAAATTAGTTTTTCCTGATGTATTAGAATGCAGTGAAACTTTTTTACGCACAGCATAAAAAAATGCCCAAGTCAAGGGGCATCCACATCAGTGTCAAAAGTGATTTGCACTCACCTCCCAAAAGTGAAAATCACTTTTGATGTTGATGTTTTCACCCGTTTGATCGTAGGCAGATATAGGAGGAAATTAGGGGTCGGTGTATAAAATCCAAGCCGATTAGAATGACATCAGGGGTTGACACATCAGTGCCAAAAAGTGACTTTCACTTCACTTTTTAAGAGTGCTTATCACTTTTCAATGCTGATGTGTCCACCCCCTTATGTCATTCTAATACATTAGGAAAAGCTGATTTTTGTACCTAATATTTTCCAGTTATCAAAGTATCATTTGTCAAACTCCGTGCCATATGTTGGCTAAGTATGGCATGTATCTTTGAGCTGGGTTTAGGTACAAATGAATTTCATGCAAACAAGTGCAAACAGCACTAGGGGGCTGACACATCAGTACCAAAAAGTGATTTACACTTTTTAGAGAGGCGCTTATCACTTTTCAACACTGATGTGTTTGCACCCTAGCACCATTTGCATTGTTTGCACAAATTTCATTTGTACCTAATCTTCTACGGATATTTATCCATTCAAACAAGAGATTACTCAAACCCTAGAGAGTGAATCCTCTGCAATATCCCAACCATAATAAAGGAACAAGCATCCCCTGATTGTTTTGAAAAATAGACTGTCTTCTACTGTTCTGTCTGGGTATTTTCCAAAAAAAAAAATCCTTTGATGTTGTTTCTTTTGATTGGATTACAATGATGAGCATTACATATTCCCTTGCAAAGATTCAGATCCTAATGCGTTGGAAAACATAACTTTACTTTCATTTACTTCACTTGAGTTCGCTTCACTTTCATTTCTCACTCTCCAAACAACCAGCTGAAGCCTCATTTGAAGTTTCAAATTTCCAATTAAGAGAAGTACCAACAAAATAGAAACTTTCCAAATTAAGAAAATATCAACCTTTTCCTTTTCTTTTTTCTTTCTGTTTTTTGCCATGCAACGAGACAAAAGGGTTGAAATAGCCCATTGAGACTATTTTAGGCCACCACCCAATTTATCACATGAAAGATTTCTTTGTCACAGAAGTCTCTTTGCTCTCTCAGGATTCTCTCTTGCACTTTAGAATCTTATTATTCATCTTGCATGCACATGAAATGCACATATACTTAAAATAATCAATTTGGGTGGATGATTTTCACTTTTTGGGTAGATATGCAGTGCAAGACAAGCCACAAGACCTTAAAGTGTAGGAGAGGATTCTGAGTGCTTTTCATCAACCAATCCATCCCCATCCAATGAAATAATAGATAGTTCTGCATTTAACTAAGCTAATGCTGCAAATGTTAAACATGAGTTTAATATAAAAGACCTGGCCCAGTCCTATCATCTAAAAACATGTCTAATATCAATGTGCGTGAAACACATCAAAAAAGGGGTTAGAACATCCAACTTTATTCTATCTGTTTTTAACAGCACACCTTTGTCAAGTATGTTACCACTGATGCGTTTTTGCCATGACTTTTCCATTACAAAATAAATGTTCTGTCCAGGATTTGGTGTCCAGGACACCAGGGACTTCACATGGAATAAAATGGGCAGGGGTTAGATGAAATTTCAAATTTTCACCCATTTTATTCAATATGGCATCTCCTGTTGTCCTGGACAGGACATTTGCTCCCTTCCCATTAATAAAGGACATTTGTCCGACCCGGATTTTATGCCTACAAAAGCCGTGCTCAAAGGTGTGCGTATAGACCAGGAGTGGACACATCAGCGCCAAAAAGTGATTTATACTTTTTGGGGGTGCTTATCATTTTTCGACGCTGATGTATCCACCCCTACTCCATAAGCATAGCTTTTGTGCACACAAAATCCGGAGGGACATTTGTCACGTCCTCCCATGTTGGACTGACTTTAAAAAATGAAGTTTGCATCAGGATATATTTTTTTCCCCTTTTTTCGACACATGATGATTTAGCTGTATCTGAAGGGTTTACATGTTTCTCCAATTCATCCTATCAAACCACTCCCCCAAAAAGTGAAAGTCACTTTCGGCGCTGATGTTTTCAACCCCTGACCATCGGCAGTCGGCGTATAAAATCCTCACCACCATTTGACATATTTTACTCTTTAGCTATGTTTGGCCATTTCAATTGCCATGTGGGAAAATAATTCTTCTAAGTTTCTGTTGCATTGTCTCTAAAGGAAAAGAGAGTCAAAAAGGTATCGTGAGTGCACCAACCACTATTAATTCCACTTAACATTTATATTTGTATTGATATTTTGGCATCAGCTTCCTCTTGCACAGATTAAATGGTCCATTGTTTTCCTTTTTGAAAAATATTGAGGCGTTGGGGTGTTAATGGATCCCTTGTCGGTCTGTTAAAATTAATCGGACATCCAGATCCTTTTAAATATCCAATGGATTTATTTAAACAGGATCCATAATCCGATTATACCAACAACTTATCAATTATCACAATTAACCATATTTAATTAGCCATGTTGAGATATCTCAAGTATTGTATCACGTGTTAATTGGTGCCAGCGTGGAACCTCCTCATTGACATTGGAGATTATTTGAACCCGTAACTTTGATAGATTCGGATATTTAGCTAGAGCATATCAATATAGATCTGTATTTGATCTGATTATAATCGGATATCCTAAACAGACCGGATATTCCACTTAAATCCATATTCATCTTAATCGGATCGAATATGAATTAGATCCATAGAAAAATTTGATCCATTTGCAGCCCTAGAGGCCACCCCCTCCCTGGTCCGCACTGGTCCATCATTTTGAATAAGAACAATTTTTATTTATCTATTTTAGTAATAAGAATAAGAACAACTCTATGAAATGTTGCAGTGGAGGCCTCTTGGCCCTCGAATTGGTTGATACAAAGTGCAAGGTGAGCCTCATCTTTAGCGCCCCCCCTCCCAAAAAATCTCAATGCCTTGAGGGACGGGCAATCGTGAATCACATTGAAGGGTGGTCTCCTTAGTGTTTTTTATATTTATATTGTCTTGTTTACAGGTTAAATGTGCGGGGCCTCTTATGAAAGCTCACATTCTTTTTGTGAATTACTGTTAAGGATAGAATCCACTTGGTTGACCACCTTTCGTTGCGTCTAGCGGATTAAAAGTGGCCGACATGTGCTCCTTGTGCATATACGAGGACAATTAATTAGCCACTTGTTAATCCATGGCCTTTCTTCATTCACTTCATCGAGCATCAATTGCAACGATTCCATAGATGGATGATGTCGGATCTTGATTTCTAGCAGAACTAGGAAGCTATTATCAACCACATAGATTGATCT
>JAOXJP010000003.1:2459455-2470134 GCA_025762735.1 Platanus orientalis
TTTGTACTTTTGGGGATCTCTCATCCCCTCCTGTTTGTATTGGGGGGTCTACCCCACTTTCTTGTTTTCTTGCCTTTTCTGTTGATTAGCAGTAAAGTCTTTTTTCAACTTTGAAGGCTTCAGTTGCATGGGGAAAAGTCCAACCTGTGGTGTCCCATACACTGATGTGGATAGGACTACTGAACATGTGGCCAATCCAGAGGATTTGCTATCTGATGCAGACCAGATTGGGCACATCATACCTTTATGTGGCTGATGTAGAAGTAATCATCTAGCAAAGAGATTGCTGTGACCCACCTACGAAATGATTTTCTTCTTGTTACAGGGAGTTTAGAATGTTTGATACTATGAAAATCACATTGCTGCACCAACTATTTCTTATTCCTTTTTTTTTTTTTAAATTTTATTTATTTATTTATTTTATGGTATACTTCAGAGTTCAAACCCAATTTTCTTTTGCAAAATGTGCTCTGATGAGTTAAGCTTGTGCAGGTGAAATAATTTGCATTCCTCTCCCTCATACTGTCACATCCATATGGCCTCTTCCATTTGGTTTACTCCTTCAAAAGTCAATTGATGGGAACTGTCCAAGCCATGTACCTTTTCCATCTTCAAGCCCATTGTTGAATGCACGTGATATATCTCGTAAAAAAAGAGAAATTGGGTACAGTCCCCAAAATACTATCAGTTCACTCAATTCATTTGAACATATTGTCAAGGGGGATGCTACAACAATGTCATCACATCTGATTTTGAAAGATCCACTGGAAGAACCCCAGGTATGTATTTGCTTCTTTCTATTTTATGCACCCTCATTTCATTTGATTACTAGCGTACTGTGAGATACATTATATGTTTTTAGAGGGTCTTTGTCCTATACCCTATTTTGATAAACATAATATGTATTCTGGTGGGTTTATATTCTTAATACCTATCTTAGTTGCCTAAAGTCATAATTTTGGTAAATTTTTTAAATCTGTGTAAGGTACAATTCTGAAGATTCTTTAGTGCATCATGCGTGGGTCATGATTTCTTAACCTGAGTTTCTGTTTGTGCCCAACATGTAACTTAAGTTGTATATTTGAGTCTGGTCTTTTATGTTCATATGCATTGCAATGTGTTCATTTGAAATGATTGTTTGATAGATTAGTTGTGGTATTTTATGCATATATACTTATAACCTGTATATCGGAAATGATTGTTTGATGTATTTCCTTCTCAGGCAACATTTGTTGAAGAAAGGGGCAATTGGACCACCATGAAGGATTTTGATGAAAGAACAATTTGGACTAGTGATGCGATCCCACTAATGGCATCATACAATAAAGGTTTCTACATACTGCTTCATTCTTTTAATCAACATCCAGTTGTTTACAGTTTTTATATTATTCTTCATAACTTTGCCTTCATTGGTAGGAAAGATGCAGCATTCTGTGTGGCTAGTTGAAATTGCTAATTCGAACCTCGAAGCTGCAAACACAAGTTTATTTGATGTTCCTGCTGGGGTTTTACCAAAACAGTTCTTTTTCAGGAGGATTTGGCAAGGGAAAGGTGCCCAGTCCGCTGCTAGTAAGGTGCCAATATACTTATCCACTTGTTCACTGATTTTTAGATGAATGTGTTGAAGGAATTTAAGCCAAAAGCCTACCAATCAACCAAACAAGATGAAAACAGTAACAATCAAAGAACAAAACAATCAAACCACAAGGATACTACAAAAAACAGGATTTATGTGGAAAACCCCAAGTTGGGGAAAAACTACAGCGTCGCAAAGAAAGCTTCACCATCTTTGGAAGAATACAAGAGTTCTCTCTCAATTTCTCACAAACCACACATTTTTCACTATCTTTCAAGCTTGATCTAACCCTAAACAACAATAGAGACGTTATATACATCATAAAGATAGAACTTGGCAAGATTTCCTCTCTCCTACGGACATTCTATCTTCGTTCGCATATGAAATTTTGCTGTCGGATCGATCCGATATATCTTGGATTGGTTTGAGTCCCAAGTCGGATCGGTTTGATGAAAAATTAGGCCGGTCTGCCTACTTTTTGGTTTTCTTTCTATGCAATCTCGAAACTGCCTGGATCGGTCTGCTTAATGTCGGATCAGTCTAGTTATGTTGGATTGGTACGAGGGCCCTTCGGATCGATCTGAATTTTCAGCATCTCCTTCTTTGCTCCTTCAACTGTATCAGGTTCCACACCAACAATCTCCCACTTAGAGACTGATGGCTTTTGCACCTGTGATGAGACCTCTTCTTTTCCGTGAATCTCTTATGGCTCTGCATTTTCATCTTTATTCATGAAGACCAATTGAGTTTTGCATAGCTCTAGTTTGTGAATTGTCACCACCTTGGTAAGTATGTCTATTGAATTTTCATCCGTATACATATTTTCCAATTTCAACACTTGTTCCTCCAGGTAGGACTCTCAATGAGCCAAGCCAGCTTGGCTTGTTATGAACTGAGCTTGAGCCTTATTTGGAGCTCGTAGAGCCGAGCTTGAGCTTTCTTCTAAGCTCGTTTACCAAATGAACCTGAGCAAAGCTACCCTAAGCTCATCTCGTTAAAAGCTCGGCTCATAGGATTTTACATTTAAAAAATATATATGTATACAGGTATAAAATATTATATTTATATTTATATAAGATAATAAGAAACATCAAGTCTGAAGACCTTTTAATGCACTTAACATTTGACTAGAGAAATGTATTTTTTTATTTTTTTATATAGGACAAGTCGTGTCAAAATTTTATTACATTATTGTGTTTTTGAAACCAAATCAGAAAACCATTAATGTGAACTTCACAATCGGTCAAACATAGAATTTTTAAATTTTTTTATATAGGACAAGCCAATTCAAAAATATTTATTACAGGATTGTTTATAGAAAAAATAAATTTAAAGCATTTGACAACCAATCAAAAGGTTCATTTCTATTACAAAATATTTGTTTTTGAAAAATTACAAACTCTTGCGAACATTAAGTGAACAAAATGAGTGTGATCAATACAAAACATGTATCAGATTGTGTTATGATAACAACTTTGGTCGTAGGACTTTGTTCCCATCCTTAATATCCTAATTATAAAACATTTTCCCACTTTCCCAAGTTCATTCGTTGGTTTATCTCTATCTTGTTTTAACTTTTCATCTTCCCCCTGTTTCTACTTTTTCATCTCCCCCCTCTCTCCGTTTAATCTCCTTCACTCCCCTATTCCACATCCTTCTCACGATCATCTACCCATCGCCGACGATGGGTATTCTCTCACTTTCACTTGTGATCGGAGTATACTTTCATTTGCATCAATGATTGATATGCTTGGTTGTTAGGTACTCTCTCCTTCCCCTCTCACTCTCTCTCTCTTACCTTTTACAACCAAGATCCTTCCGATATGTTATATAAGAGAGATCAAACTCTTTTGTAATCACAACCAGGCCTAGGTGAAAGAACAAACGATGTGGCGAGCAATGATATGCGTATTGGTTGAAACACACGGTTTTTTTAATAGAAAAACTATGGTGTTGCCACATTGATCTGGCCCAACATTGCTCTCAAGTTAATTTTGATGAGCTGAGCCAAGCTCATGTTTACAAGCCTGAGCTCGATACTTTAGGCTCGTCATAAGCCTGAGCCGAGCTTGAGCCTTAGTTGAGCTAGGTAAAGCTCAGCTCAACTCGACTCGTTGACAGTTGGCATCCCTACCTCCAGGAAAGTCCTTTTAAAGTGATACCTTCTATCAATGTGCTTCGTCCTTACATGAAAGGTTGAATTCTTTGCAAGATGAATAACGCTCTGGCTGTCACTGAATAACCTGCTGTTCTCTTGCTTCCATCCTAGCTCTTCCATCAGGTTTTCCAACCAAATTAGTTTCTTGTTAACCTCCGTCGCTGTAATGTATTCCGCTACCGTTGAGAAAGCACAACTATTTTCTGTAGTTGAGATACTCAACTGATTGCTGTGTCCCCCAAAGTAAACACATATTCCGTCATATTTCTTCTTTTGTCTTCATCTTCTGATAAGTCCGAGTCTATATATCTTTGTAACTGTACTTTCTTTCCTCAAAAACTTAAAGCTGTGTTATTGGTCTCTCTCAAGTATCTCAAGATTTACTTAATTTCTTCCCAATGCATCCTTCTGGGTTTGCTCTTGAAGCTGCTTATAACTCCCACTGCTTGAGCTATATCCGGTCTAATACTGACTATGACATACATCAAGTTGCTCACCACTGAAACATATGGAATCCTGAACTTATAATCTTTCTCTTAATTAGTCTGAAGAGAATCTTCCTTAGAGAGTCCGAAGTGACTAGCCAGTGGGGTGCTAATTGGCATTGTATCCTACATGTTGAATCTATTAAGCACATTTTCAACATACTCTGCCTGAGATAACCTCAACTTATGGTTCTTTCTGTCTCTTGTGATTTTCCTACCAAGAATCTGTTTTGCTGCTCCCAAATCCTTCATCTCAAACTCCATTGACAATTGTTTCTTAAAGTTGTTTATCTCATGTATGCTTGAACCTGCGACAAACATATCATCCACATACAAAAGTAATAGAATGTACCCGACATCAAAGGTTTTGTGATAACAACAATGATCCCCATAGCATCTTCTATACCCATTCTCCAATATGAACCTGTCAAAATTTAGGTACCATTGCCTAGGGGCTTGCTTCAACCCATATAAGCTCCTCTTGAGCATACACACCATTTCCTCCTTACCTTTTATTTCATACCCTTGTGGTTACTGCATGTAGATGTCTTTTTCAAAGTCAGCATGCAAAAGAGCTGTCTTCACATCTAACTACTTAAGATGTAGATCTTCTACTGCCACAATGCTTAGTACTACTCTAATGGTGGTCATCTTCACAATTGGAGAAAATAATTTAGAGTAGTTAACGCATTTCTTTTGTTGACACCTCTTTACAATTAGCCTAGCTTTGTATCTTTTGCTTCCATCATTCTCTTTCTTCAATCTGTACACCCAATTGTTGTCCAATGCCTTATTTCTTTCGGGTAATGGAACTAAGTCCCATGTCTTGTTTGTAATTAAGGACTTCATTTCCTCATCCATGACATGTTCCTACTTAGTTCTTTTATCAACCTCTACTATGTTTCATTTGTCAATAACAAATATTACAACGAATGAGTGAATTGCTACGTAGGCTTAAGTGTTCTTGAAGACTTTAAATTCGGAGTAGGTGTTCAAGGCTCCATTTGTTGGTTTTCTTCTGACATCTCATTGCCTTCATCTCTTTGTTCTTTACCTTAAAAAATCTTCTCGAATTCCACAAACTCCTTATTGCCTTGATGGTTCTCTGCTTTGTCTTTATACATTGCATTTTTATTAAATACCGCCTCTCTGCATCTAATGATTTTTCAATTTTCATTGTCCCAAAACCGGTACCCAAACTCATCAGAACCATACCCAATGAAAGTGCTCTTCTTTAACGTTGCATTTAACTTGTTTTTCTGATTAGCATCAATATGAACATAAGATGTACAACCAAACATTTTAAGATGTGAAAGACTTACCTCTTTTCCTGTTCATGCTTCTTCAAGCAATTTGCTATTTAATGGTACTAAAGGTCCTCTATTAATCAAGTATGCGGCTGTGCTTACCGCATCCGCCCAAAATTGTTTGGGTAACCTATATGCAACTTCATGCTTTTGACCTTAAGCACTTAAGCCTCAATGCTGTTTCATTCTCAACCAAAGCTCTGCACTTCTTAAACATGTTAAACATGTTAGATTTATGTTTCAGAAAATAAGCCCACAGTTTTCTAGTTGTATCATCAATAAAAATGACAAAATAGTAAGAACCACCAAGTGAACATACCTGAGCTGGTTCCCATATGTCAATATGGATCATTTGATTAGACCGAAACATTTCTTATGCTATTGGAGTTGTTAGTCAGTTCATCCATGCTCCCACAGTGTCGCATGTTGATGTAGCATACCTTGTTTTGCGATATTTGAAGAAGAGTTCAGGTTAAGGGCTCTTTATGGTAGGTGAAAGGATCTGAGGGTTGAATCATTTACAAATGTTGACTGGGCTGGTTTTGTGGATGATAGGAAGTCCACTTTAGGCTTTTGCACTTTTGTTGGGGGTAACTTGGTTACTTGGTACAGTAAAAAACAACCTGTTGTAGCACGATTGAGTGTGGAAGCCGAGTTTAGAGCTATGGCTCACAGGATTTGTGAGATGTTATGCATATATGGCTTTCTCAGAGAGTTGTGATCAGCTCTCAAGGTCCTATGTAGTTGTATTGTGACAATAAAGCCACCATTAGTACTGCTCACGACCCTTTCCAAAATGATAGGACCAAACACATCGAGGTTGATAGACATAATAGTAAGGAAAAGTTGCAAACTGGGCAAATATCCCATTTGTGAAGATTGAAGATCATTTAGCCGCTTTATTCACAAAAGACCTATGAAGTCTTAGTTTTAGTAGGATTGTTGGCAAGCTTGATATGCATAGTATCTATATTCCAACTTGAGGGGGAGTGTTGTAGTGTATGGGTATATGTGATCATACATGTGTCTAGTATTGTACGATGGTATACTTGTAAATACCCCTCATGTATTCTTGTATTGTATCTTATTTTATTTTATTTTATTTATATTATATGAAAGTATGTGAGAGTCTCTACACTCTCCTTACGTATTCCTCCCCAATTTGAGAGTCTCTCTACACTCCTCCCCAATTTTCTTCTTCTTCTTCCCCTTGAAACTCTTAACTCATCAAGCACTAAACTACAAATTTCCACTCAAACCAGACCTCCTACGACAAAGAACAATGCAACAGCAAGTGAGGTGGATTCGGCATTTTGGTAGCATAAAAGACATATGCTCGGAAGCTTGAAACTTCTCTTCAACAAGTTATCCAACGTTTAGATCTTCCTTTAACATTGCTGTCCACATGAAGAACTGAATTTTTGAAGGAATGCAAACCAATTGGGGCAAATCAATCAGGTTGTAACACGACAGTACCGTGACTCTTTCACTTCTATTCAACTCCCAGGACTGGCTGTCCTTTTGGTCCCTTTGAACTTGAGTTGCCTTCAATCTTTCCAAGAAACTTGTAAGAGTTGAGATCTACCTGTCAATCTTCTCTCCTCCAAAGGGGCTGCCACACTGTTTGATCTTGAGAATGATTAATAGTCCACTATCCTTGCCATTGGGTTGGCTGCCAACAAAAAAATTTTCTGGGTAAGCCTCTTTTAGGGACTCATTTTTGCTCCAAGTATCCTCCCAAAAAAGAGTATAGCGCCCATCTCCCACTTGGATTCTTATCCCTCTTTTAAAGAATTAAGCATTATTTCTTTGATCCTTTCCATAAGCCCACCCCATGAGGGCCTCAGACTTCTCTTGGGTCCCATCTGTTCTGGTTGGAATACTTTGCCACAATCACACTCCTCTTTAGGCTCTCGCATCAAAACACCTTTGCTACTTATAGACTTTGTTTTAAAAATTCTTTTTTCTTTTTTTCTTTATGGATGATATGGCCCTAGTTGGGATAAGGCTGTTTGTTGTTGTTGTTGTTGTTGTTGTTGTGGATGATATGGCCCTAGACAGAGTGGAATGGCAGAACAGGATTTGTGTAGCTGACCCCAAGTAGTTGGGGATAAGACGTTGTCGAGAGTTTTGTCATATATTTTGTAGTCAGACAGTGTAAGCAAGAAATTGTTCAGCGGA
Organism: Platanus orientalis; assembly: GCA_025762735.1. Lineage (NCBI taxonomy): Eukaryota > Viridiplantae > Streptophyta > Magnoliopsida > Proteales > Platanaceae > Platanus > Platanus orientalis. Next base: position 2,467,163 of record JAOXJP010000003.1, read on the forward strand.
ACTTATCATTCTAGACTTTTTTTTTGAAATGTTATGTCCAAGGAAAGCTTCCTTGCAAAAGGGCAATTGCTTTGGATTATCAAAAAGTCTCCTAGGATTTGACAAGTCCATTCTTTCCAGTGCTAGGCAACAATTCAACATTAGCTTACATTCAGTAGTTCATCATTATCGCTGGGTGTGTGGTTACCACATTTCTATTACCTTTGAATTCTCATTCTTCTATTCTTGCTCAGGTATTTCTGGCAACTGATGATGATGGAGTGCCTGTAATCTGTTTTCTTCTCCAAGAACAAAAAGGACTGCTCTCTGTAAGGCTTCAAACTGTAGAGATGAATAATGAGATTCTCTTTGATATTAAACCTGATACGAGCTGGAGTATCCCTGCAATTGCTGCTGCTCCTGTGATTGTGACACGTCCAAGGTAGAGTTTCACATTGTTGTTTGCTTTTTTTTTTTTTCCCTTCAATTGTTTGCCAGTCATGTAAACATGTCTTCATGCCATCTTTCTTGCAGAGTGAAAGTTGGATTATTACCATTTGCTGACATCATTGTCTTGGCATCAGAAAACAAACTTATTCTTTATGTAAGTTCTTACTACTATAACTGCTTTTATGTCCTAACTTTTCTGTCATTGAAGATTGAGTTAAACTCCTTTCCTTGAGTTCCTTATGGTTGCGTGCCTTGGGTCTCTTCCAAGTTCTGCCAATTGAGAACAGTTTTTAATTGATATCACACTGATTGATTTAGTTTTGAGTAAACATGCATTTTTTTTTTGGATAAGTAATTATTGTTCTTTTATTGACTGATAACAAACGTTACAATATAAATTCATTTATCAAAACTGAACAAAAAGGGGAAAGACTTCCCCAAGTGTACATTCAATATAAGATTTCCATTTCAACTTGTCATACAAAGATGAATGCTGCTGAATTCTTTTTAAGACACAAATTTAGTCCATTGCAAAGAACAAGTGTCTGCGCACATGTGGCGAGTTGGGCAAAACTCTCTATCTTCTGTTTCTCTTCTTCCATCTCCCCCATATAACTACATTAGGAACTATGGACCACAAAATATGAACACCGAAGAAGGAAGAATGTTAGAAAGAAATGTCTTGCGTTGCCTCTGGGCACACCCAGGACACACCAAATAGAGACAGAAAGTAACCCCACACATCTCTAGTCTGTTTCCAATGGCTAAAAGATGATTTGCATCTTCTTTAGCTTTTTTGCACAGCACTCGTCTATTGACCATTTGAAACCTGTAACTTGTCACGTGTAAAAGCAAAGGCCTCCACCTTTAGAGGGATTGTCTTCACCCAGAACCCCATGGTAGTGGAAGGATCTGTACTTCCTTGTACCAAGGCATTTATAGTAGGATATCACTGAGAGCATTGCTTTATGACCTTCCTTCCAAAAGCCTCTAAGTCTATTGGATACTCGGCAGAGCCATATGGAGTTGTAAGCATTCAGTGGTTCTTCTACTGCATAGTTGTCTTTTAAAAGTTGGGCTTACACTCTCTCATCACCCCACGCTTCAAAAAAGTGGTTAACAAGAGTATCCTTGTAAATTTTGTTATGTGGGATTTGCTAGAAGTTGGGTTTGCCTTTCTCTATCTAACATGTTTTAGTGATTTTAGGCCAAACCTGTGCCCAGAATAAGCATGGTTCTCGGTGTGGAGGTTGAACAAAATTGTTTTTCCTTTTGCTTTCAAGTGTTAATTTAATCTTAGCTCTTCTCAGTTACGGAGATTAAATAGTTTTGGTGATTTCTTCATGCTCTTTTTTTCCCTGGGCTGAATTTCAAAAGCAATTACAATTATAATTTTTATTCGTATACAACATAACTGAATGCTGACTTAAGAGAAAGGAAGAACCATGCCTGCTGTAGTCACTATTCAACACTTCAAAACTTGAGGCCAAGCTTTCTCTAGTTGTAGGAATGTTGATGCATCCTGGTTAATTCTTACTAGGTTGCTAGCACGCCAAGCCCAAGAAGTCTTTGAGCCATTGAACAAGGAGTCTCCATGGTTTTTGCAAGCCCATGTCTAGATTCTAGAAAACCTTGTCTGGGCCCGTAAATTAGGCTCACTCCAGCAAGACCATCCATTATGAATGAGAAATGTAGAGGACAAGTGGAAAATATTTCTAGAATATTGTAAGATATTTTATTTGTATTTTTCTTATGTAGTTATTTCCTGCAGGTTAGGATTTCTTTGCCTAAAAGGAACCTCGCTGCTCCTATTGAAAGCTATATACTCTCTTGTTTCCTAATTAATGAAAGCTTGAAGTTTCTTTTGCAACTCTTTTGAGTGCCTTGAGAAGTGAGACTCCTTTTTGATGGTGAGTTTCTATTGTTCGCTCCCCTTGGGTGGTGATGCTCCATACAAAGACTAGGGCTTAAAATAGTGAGGTTATACCCCTATTTCTTTCTTTTCTCTACTTTAATTTTTTTCCCTTTAAAACCCACCAACTAAGCTTTACCATGTACAATACTTACCTTCCATTTTGGGCTGTTACTGCATCATCATGTTTGAATGGGTATCTTGGAGGGGTTTGCACTTTGCTGGTTTCCATCATAACTTAGATTTCAAGGGGTGGGAAGGAAGAAGGGATGGTTTTGCAAAGACAATGGTGCTGGCCCACTCCATTAGAAGTGTCTTATTGATTTTAGATAAGTTGGCTTAGCAAAAGCATTACTAACTAGTTCTACAACATCAAGCAGAGCTAGTCTTGGAATCCAATTTTTAGACACCAGCCAAATGACTGCGAACTTGATGTGTCAGTGTCACTCACCCTTTTTGCTTTTTGTAAGGTTTTCACTATCAGATTTTGCTGCCTGTCTACATGTTTAGTGTAGAAATACCATTGGTGCTTTCTCTCTTTGCTCTTTTCAATACTACAACAACAACAACAACAACAACAACAAACAGCCTTATCCCAACTATTTGGGGTCGGCTACATGAATCCTGTTCC
>JAOXJP010000003.1:2470234-2492688 GCA_025762735.1 Platanus orientalis
ACCCAAGCCTGAATTGCCCCAACCAGAAAAGAGCTCACTAACTGACCTAGGGAAGACCCAAACAACATTAAGACAACAGTGGAAAAAAATCCAAATAGCCCTAACCCACTTACAATGAAGGGAGAGGTGATCCACCGACTCATCATCCCTAGTACAAAGAATGCATCTATTGGAACTAATACATGTTCTCTCCTTCTCCTTCTTTCATGTTATTTGTTCCCAACTTCCATTGCTGAAGACGGCATTGTACTACTGCATGTTTTATCAAGTTCATCCATCAAATCCCTGACAGATTTGTTATTTTTAGTCCTTGAAATCTTTTTTTTTCTTCTTTCTGTTGTGAGTTATTCTATTAATAACTCTGATTTTATGTCATGAGTTCCTTCTAAATTGTGGTCTATTTTATCTCCATCATTAGTATATATTATTCCATATATATTCAACCTGGTTTTCTTCTTCTCTTCTGATTTTAATCAGTTCAAAATTTCTGCTGGAATCATCCTCTATAATTCTACAGCAGTTTGATTTTAAAATCGTAATTTATCGTAGACCGTTTAATCCTTTCTGCTGTGCTGGAATTTTGAGTCCAAACCCTGATTTTTGATTGTTTGATACTCTTTAATTTCTCTGATTGGATTGATATTTTGTAGGATTGCTCTTGATCCTACCCTCTATTAACCTGTAAAATTTCATGTTAATCCGACAACATTAACCCTGTTTCTTGCCTGCTCTAATTCTATCAGCAAACCTAATTCTGAGTTCAGGTTCTTTTGTGAAATTGATAAATCTACATGTGTCATACTGTTTCAAGTTTGAATTGAGCTTTCTTTGGTTCTATTGTGGGCCCATAACCTGCAGGATTTCTCTGCCCCCCAGGCCATCCTGTATCAAGCCCCTTCTGTTAGAAAATATCAATACTCCTAGTGATTTGCTGGTGTGAATCCCTTGTTGAAATCCTGCTTTGATACCAAGTTAGAACTTGCAATAGTTTGTGTTGGAAGAGAAGAAGAAAGAAAAGTTAGCCAAAAAAAAAAAAAAAAAAAAAAAACAGAAGAAGAAGAAAGAGAAGGTGAAAAATGAGATTTTCTATGAAGGGGAAATAGTGTGTTTCTTCTGGACGACTCCACGCCTCCCTTCGTACATAAAATTTCAAATTGGACAATATTTTTTGTACGATTATGTACAAGGAGTATACTTGCATTTCAGGTATCAACAGAGAAAAGTTGGGGTCAATAGATGTACTCCTATGTCAACTAGTAATGAGATAAGCAATTGACCTATTCTGCAAGCTTTACCATTAGTCTGCATTCTGCATTGGCAGAAGAGTGACAAGAACTTGTTTTGTGAATTTGTGTGAGATGGGACCCAGTGAAATTTGAAACCAATTCAATAGACTAGTTATATTGCGTTTCTTGTTTCAAATTGTTATAAATTGATTCTTAAGTTTTGCTCTGGAGATGTTTGTAAGTATGCATATTGTGAAACATTCCCTAGGAATGTTTCTCTTTTTACTGGATGATTCTATGCTAGTTTACATGTGAATGTGATTAATTTTCATATTCATATAACCTTTTTCTGCGTGCTGTAAAGCCATCTCCCTCCCTCCTCACTTTTGTCTTCTTTCATTTGTTCTTTTCTGATTTGCTCATGTAGGCTTTGCTATGGCAACTAGCGCAAAGGACAACTCCTCTTCCTTTTGGTCGTGGGGCATTTACTCTTGCTACCACTTGCACTCTTTTGACAGAGGTACTGTCCTTTTTTGGTACAATTTATTATTTTATAGGATATTGCAGTATACTTTTCTAAATTATACCTTTTGTTTTCATAGCTTTTCGATGTTAATTGAATTCTTAAAGATGCATTGTTTTATCTCTAATACGTTCCACTGAAATTTTGTAGGCACTTGTAGTCCCAAAGCTTGTTTTGTCGGGTCGATTGCCTGCCCAACAGAATGCAACTGTATGTTCTTGTTTAGTTTAATTACTAGTTTATTAAATTATTTCAAAATTTTAATATTCTCTATACTTCATGTTGTTGAGAGATTCTATTTTTCAGTTTGGGGTTGTTTCTCCTAAGAATATGTTATTTAAGAAATCATTGTTTTGTTTTAAATATGTTAATTTGGAGGAGAAAATAATTGAGTTAATTTTTTCATTCTTTGGAGGCGAATCTTAATTGATTCCAGCTGTGAGCTTATCTTTTATTGGTTTCCTTGTATAGGGCTGTGGGGATGCCTCATCCCCTTCTCAGTGAAATCTTTTCTCTTATAAACAAAATCTTTTATTAGTCTTCCATTCTTTAATTTCTTGGGACTAAGTGAGCATGCTTTGTTAGAAAGGGGTTGTGACAAATATAGTAAGTACCAAAATGATAACCAAAAAAAAAAAAAAAAAGTGTGTTTCACACCTAGCAAGGAAATTGGAGGAAAGTATTCTTCGGGTTCTTGAATAATTTTGTGAACTCAAAAGTTTTTGAATTATATGATCTCAATTCCAAAGTTGAAATATTTGTTTCTTGAAGAGCACTAACTTGCTGTGATGTAGTTGGATGGTCACCACGTCCTACCATACCACGTCCTCCCATACCACACCAATCCACGTGTCAAGAATTTATATTCTTTCTTTTTTGGAGAGGTAAAAGGCAAGCTTTATTAAAAGGAAGCAGGAAAAGAGACATCACGAAGCTGGTGAAGAAAGAAAGCAAAAGAAAGAGAGATAGACCACCTAAACAAACAAACTTACAACTCCTCACACTAAATAGTCTTCCACTCCCTTTCTGCAAAATCCGCCCTCATAGAGAGCCAATCATACAAAGATTTATAAATAGAAAGGGACAACTCCACCTGATTCTTTTGCTTGCCCTTAAAGATCATAACGTTCCCTTTCTTCCACAAACCCCAACAGATCGCTCTCAGAAGATCCGATCAAATAACCGAGGGAAGACCCTCCAAATCATTGATTCACCAACCTGAGATCAACTCACAGAAGAGGTTAGAGAAAGACCAAGAAATCCGAAGATGAGAAAGAAAGAAAGCCCAAATCACATTCACCATGGCACAATGAACAAACAGATGATCCACCAATTCCTCCTCCCTCAAGCAAATGCAACATTATTAAGTTCCAACCTTTACTTTGCAGGCGGTTCAAAGTGAGAATTTTATTTAGAAAAACAGTCTATAAGAAAAAAAAACGATTTTGGAAGGAATACCTTGGATCCAAATAATTTTGTGGGGGAACACCAAGGACATATCACAAACCAATTCCAGGTATAAGGACTTGGAAGAGAATATGCCTTTCCTATTCAAAACCCAATCCCAATCATCCAACAAACTAGGATTTGACCTAATACTATCCACCAACCTACCAATCTCATCCATTTTCCAATCATTTAGATTTCTACGAAGTCTTGGAATCCAAATATTCCCCTCAAAATCAAAAGAGTCCCCCACCATACCATCAATAGCCAAAGCAAACTGTACAACAATCTGAAAGTATCTTTCAAGGTGGCTTCTCCCATTCACCTATCCTCTCAAAACCTTATCTCTCTTCCAGACCCCACCTTGATGCAAATATGCTTCCGAAATGTATCTCTCAACAAGCTACATTAGGCTCCCATTGAGATCTTTCACTAAATCTAGCCACCACCACCTTACACCACAAACTCTCACTCTCAATACCAAACCTCTATAACCATTTAGCTAGAAGCACCCTATTATGATTCTTAATAAACCTCACCCCAAGACCATCGTATTCCATCGGGATACAAACAAACTTCCAATCCACTAGGTGGTACCTATGATGATCCTCCGCATCGTTCCAAAGAAATTTATGAAAGGAAGATTCAATTCTGCTAGCCACAGACGCCGGAATGCATCTTGTTCGGTTTGAGGTTATGAATTGAACACTGATGAGACTACGTGGGTCCAACACTTAAAGCGGTGAAGACGAAGGGGCACCAAGAAGTAATGTAATAGAGTGCACCTAAGTAGCATCATATCAGCCCCTTCAGAAAAGGAGATGGGCTTGTCAACAAAGGATAAATTGCAAGAAAATGATTCCGATGGTCCAGCCATTAGGATTATGATTTTACAAATTGTTTTTTTTTTTATTTGTTGGTTTTGTACTATTTAGTAAATTTGTTTTCACTATTTTTATTAATCATGAGTTTTACTATTTCTTGTAAATTGCTGATTATCATTTTTAGTAAATCCAATTTTACAGTTTGTAGTAATTCCCAAATATCACTATTTATATAGCAACATTGACTGTTATTTTTTGTACTATTGGACTAGGTTGGTTTTAGGCAATACCTTGAAAGATTTTCATGTATGCTAGAATTTGTATTAGAAAACATTCTTATTGTTATTTTGCGTCATATTTGTAATCTAAGTTTACTTAGGAATTAAGTTTTCAACTCTATAGATATTGGTTGTCATTGATGTAAAGAGTTGGTTATGCATATTAATAAAATTAGAGTTGAGTTCTTTTCTACTATTTCTCTTTGAGAGACTAGTGGACGACTAGAGTGGTCCTCTAAGGCTTGGTTTTCAAGATTTTTGATCTGATTGCAAAAATCAACTAGTAACAATATCATGGCCCGATGATTGGTTTGACTTAGGAGTATTTTAGGTGTTGATATCATGTACATGAATTATTTGTTTCTTTTCTAGGAAATCAGTTACTTAAAGATTTTTGGGTAGAGTGCTTGATTTGTGTCATTAAGATATTGTTGACGTACATGGGAATTTATAAGAGTACAATTTGTAAGGGTACATATGTCTTTAATGTATTGGGGTATACTTGTAAATATCCCCTTGTAAAGATGACATTATGTATGTGAGAGTCCTCTACACTCTCCATATGATTTCTTCCCTATTCTTCTTCTTCTTCTTCTTTTCTTCTTCTCTCTATGAACTCTAGCTCGGTATAAATCACATACACAAATCCACTTGATATCTAAGATTGAACATCGATCTAAAGCCAGGGACCACAGCTGCAGTCGCTGGTTGCCCTCTGCTGACATCATCAAGTCGTACAGATGACATCACCATCTGTACGGGTTTTCTAGGTTAGTGACGAATCTCTTCATTTTTAGTAGATCATGTTTGTTGGTGCTTTGTTGTGATGTTCTGAGGTTGATTGTTATTTGTGCATTTTACACAATTGTCTCAGGTTTTTCTTAAATCTGAATTTTCCTTTCGATTTGAGCAAATTAAAAGTTGGTACTTGTTAATCTTGTTTTGTTTTGGACCTATTCTATATTTTTGATCTTTTGCGTCATGTTTGAGCTCAATCCATTAAGAAATGAGCTCATGGCAACCTTTTTTTTTTTGAAGCAATGTTACTGCCTAGCCTTTTTTTGTTTTTGTTTTTGTTTTTTGCTGCTCGAATTGGTGTCTGTGGCCTGGCCACTGTACTGTGCGATTGTTGAAAGCCTGTAGTAGTTTTATTTATGCTCTGTGAGGCTGCAGTGGTTTGTGGGATCCTCTTATTTCCTTGTTTTTACCGTTTTGTAGGTTTTGCATTCTCCGAATGGCATGTGGTGCCTTTGATCTTGCCTATATGTGTTTGTGTCGAATATTTTCAGTTGCTAGTTGCTGTTCTGTTGTGTTGGTAGTCTGCAGATGCACTTCATGGTTGTCTATGAGCCGTATGGTGATGTGGTGTGCTTGGCAGTTACTGTAGTTGATCACATCGTGGTGTAGTGAACCTGTTCCAGTGAATATGATTTGTGGTAGTTTTTTAGCCATGTAAAATGTTCTTGTTGTTGCCATTTAGTGTTGTGAAGCTTTGGGAGTACCGCCATGTCAGATATTAGTGAGACTACTTCTTGTGCGAGTAGTAATGTTCAAGGGAGTATCCATGTTGAGGCCTATAGTGCTTCAATTACCCCAGTGAAGTTGGATGGTACTTTCTCTCATGGTCAGAAAATGCAAAGTTGACTATTATGGGATGAGGGAAATGGGGCTATATTATATGGGAGACTAAAGCCCCTAGGTGGGAGGATCCGGGGTATGCAAAGTGGGAGGCTAAAAATGCCTTAGTGATGTTGTGATTGATTCATTTTATAGAACCTTTTACCAACAAGGCGTGCTTGTTCCTTGACCAAGAACATTTGAGATTCTCTAGTTCGAACATGTTCAAAGGAGGGTCATATCAGTCTTGTGTATTTTCTCCTCCAGCAAGTGTGTCCAATGTGACTGGGGGAGCAGCTGATGTTGGCATGCTATAATGCCCTTCTTAGTCTTTGGGAGGAGACTGATTTGTACCACATTTGCTCCATTACAGATCCTATTAATGCTATTGCCTTCTGACGTTATTTAGTGGAGCATCGCCTATTTGAGCTTTTAGCTGGTTTGAACCTTGAGTATGAGCAGGTCCGTGGACAGCTCCTCGGTCTGCCTCGTGTTCCCTCCTTGTCTCAGGTGTATTCCCAGCTTCACCAGGAAGAACATCATTGTCATGACATTCTTCCACCACCTGTAGTAGAGCGTTCTACTTTAGTTTCCTCTTCCCAATGTGGTGATAGAGGCAGTAACAACACTTGTGGTGGTCGTGGTGCTGCGAAACAAAGTTCTACTTCTGATGATTTTGATCGTTTACGGTGTGACAATTGTTGGTCATTCTCAACATACTCGAGCAACCTGTTGGGACCTTCATGGTCGTCATGAGGAGCAATCTGCTCGTCCTCTTCAGTAGGGTTCTTATGGTGGTGGCTGTGACAGTATTTCTCGTTCTTATTGTGGGAGCCGTTCAAGTGTTTATGCTGCTGCCCCATCAAAGACTGTGCCACTTGTAGCTCCTTATGCCTCATCTGCAATGTCTGAGTCTCTCGAAATTACTAGAGAGGAGATGGATTTTTTCTGCCGGTTTATGGCTTAGTTTGATTCCTCATTTAGTGCTGCCTCGACTTCTTCTGTGGCCATTGTAGGTACTCAGGACTTTGCTCTTTATGCTTCTAGTGCTTCCTAGATTATTGATTTAGGAGCCCCACACCACATGATTGGTGTGCCTACTTTTTTTTTCTTCTTATTGCATTTGTTCTTGTAGAGATAAGGTTCACATTGATGATGGTTCCTTGTCTCTTGTTGTTGGCATTGGTTGTATCACCATTACACCTTCTTTACCTCTTTTATCTGTCTTTCATGTTTCTAAGTTTCAACTTAATCTTGTTTTTGTTAGTCATCCCACTAAGTCTTTGAAATGTAGCCACTTTTTTTCCCCTCTTATTGTTTATTTTTAGACTTGGTGATGAAACAAACTCTTTATAGAGGCCATGAGGAGCAATGGCTGATGAGTGTTCTCACATTGGTTCCTCGGTGTAGCAGGCGTCTCCTTTTACCAACGCTTCATTGGCTTTTTCTTAGCTTTTGCAGTGTAACTACCGTCTTGGTCACCACTTTTTTTTTACTTTGCAAAGGATTTTTCTTGCTTTATGTCATCCTGTTTCCATGTCTAGCTTTCATTGCGAGACTTATGAGTTCGCATAAACATTGTCGTTCTTCATATACATTGATTCTACGAGTACATCTCATTTTTCTCTTGTTATCTCATATGTGTGGGGTCTTGCCCTTGTTATTTATTTGGATATCGATACTTTTTACTTTTGTGGATAACTTATCTCACTTTGGTTTATTTGTTATTGGTCAAGCATGAAGTTTTTGTACTTTTCAGTTGTTTATTGAAATGTTGATACTCAATTTGATTAAAAAATTCTCATTCTTTATTCTTACAATGGTGGTGAATATGTCTATTGCTTTATCTTCTTATCTCTCCCAACATTGTATCCTTCATTAGACCACCTGTCCAGGAACTCTTGAACATAATGTAGTTGCTAAAAGGAAAAACCACTATTTGCTAGAGATAACCCATGCTTTGTTCTTTACCATGCATGTTCCCCAGGTGTTTTGGGTAGATGCTCTTAAGAAAGTGGCATACCTCATGAATCGTATGCCATCCGGGTTTTTAGCTTCCACTCTCCTCTTTCTCTCCTTTCAAGCTTTTCCATTGTCTTTTCCCATCCTCCCAAGGTCTTTGGGTGTATTTGTTATGTTCATCTTTCTATGTTTGACTGCACCAAGTTGAATCCCAAGGCTCTTAAGTGCATCTTTATTGGGTATGCTCCGAGTCAGAAGGGGTATGGATGTTACCATCCCTCTACTCGGAAGTGTTTTGTTTTCATGGATGTTATCTTTCATTAGATTGTCTCTTTCTTTTCACCTAGTCTGCCTCATCTTCAGAGAGAGAGTAGAAGTAATAGAGAAGATGATGTGGTTCTCTTTTCTTGTTGTTTCGTATGTCTTTGATGTTGTTCACTATGTATTGTTTCCTCTATGCCTCATGATGATTTTTCATCTTTTTAATGCTGTTAGGAAGGGTACTCGTTCTTGTACTCAACTTCTTATTGCTAACCATGTGTGATATGATTCCTTGTCTCCTAAGTTTATGGCTTTCTTTACTTATTTGTCCTCCGTTTCTATTACATCCAGTGTATCCTAAGCTTAATCTCAACCACAATGGAGAAGAACAATGGGAGAGGAAATGCATGCTTTAGATGAAAACAAAACATGGGATGTTGAAGATTTCTCATGAGGCACGGAGCCTATAGGTTATAGATGGGTGTTTTATGTGAAATTGCAACCTAATGGCATAGTAGAGCAGTACTAGGCCAAATTGGCGGCCGAGGTCTATACACAAACATATGGGGTTGATTATTTGGGGACATTTGCCCTTATCGCAAAGATGATTTCCTTCCATACATTGATCTTTGTTGGTCAAGGATGGCGATTGTTATAGCTTGATGTTAAAAAGGTCTTTCTACTTGGAGACATTGAAGAACAAGTCTATATGAGGTTGCCTCCTGGTTTTCAGTATTCTATTGACAAATGGAAAGTGTGTCGTTTCATTAATCTCTCTATGGCCTCAATTAGTTTATTAGAACATGGTTTGAAAGGTTTCGTGGTGCCATGCTCAAGAATGACTATTAGCAGTGTTAAGTAGATCACACCCTATTTGTAAAGCATCGCAAAGGGAAGGTGACAACCCTCATTATTTATGTAAATGATATTGTTGTTATAGGTGATGATTAGTGTGAGATCAACAACTTGAATAGTTTTCTTGGCTCTAGTTTGAGAATAAGGATTTGGGGCTTCTCAAATCTTATGATTGAAGTTGCTAGATCCAAGAAAGATGTTTATTTTTGTTATTTTATCTTAGCTTAAGTATGTGCTAGATCTCTACTCAGGACTCTGGGATGTTAGGTTATAGATGTTGTGAGACTCCCATTGAGTCTAGCCATCGCTTGTAAGTAGATGAGGGTCACTGACTTATTAATATTGGATGGTATTAGAGATTGGTAAGAAAACTTATCTACTTGACTTTGAGTCCTAGACTCGACATTTCTTTTGCTGTTAGGATTGTTAGTCAGTTTATTCATGCTCCCACGATGAAACATCTTGAGTCAGCATACCGTGTTTTGCTATATTTGAAGAAGAGACTATAACGCCTCGAACCTAGACCCCTTTGGGGTCCCGAGTCCCGAGGTGTTTAGCTTCAATGTCACACGACATCTGTAAAAGCAATGTGAAATTCAACAACATATCTGTGCAATTGTGCCTGTTGGAAAAATTTCCCGAATCCATAGAACATGATAGACAATAATAAATACATTCATACACACATATAATACCAAGATAGTTTCATATATTCCAAACTTAAATTAACTCTAGTCTACACGTAACTATACTACAAAACACCATCGGCTACCTAGCTACAAATCAGGACTCTCTGGTCACAAGATCTTGCTCCACGGGGCAAGAGAAAGGCTCACACTCTATAAGCTGAAAATGGTTGAGGTGAGCTTTTGGAAGGCCCAACAAGTAAATCCAATATTTAACAAATTTATAGTAAAAACAAAATATAGAAATACAATTCGACTAATCTAATGAAAGCACATTCAGTAAATCTTTGTAATGCCAATATTCACAAATGATATCCAAATGAATGTATTGTGCAAAGTAATGGGTCATTATTTGAGTTGGTCTGATGTGGGGTAGATGGGAGACAATCCTAACCCTCGGTTGCTTGTAGTGGTTAAATTACCAGACTTAACACTCAGCATTAAGCACAAGGTGGCTTCTCACCGGGCTCTAACCCAAGAATTCCGATTGGGCTCCTTGAGCCGATGCCACAACACCAACAATGCCATGTGTCGTAGAAAACATATTATATCGTTTAAATCATGTAATTCAAATCAACATAAAAACCATGCATTATACTAGATGCATGCAATGTAATTGCACTCACAAGCTGCATCAATAATGGCAGAAGACCATCTCAAATACATAGGACGGGACAGACGGGAGACAATCCTAAACCTTGGCTGCTTGCACCAAGTGGCTTTATCACTAGACCTAACTTTGGGCATTGAGCACAATGTGGCTTCTTGCTAAACGATATATTAATTCTTTCTGACAATTCTCAAAGGTAGATCCGTTTTTTCTATTGTGTTCTTAGATGCTTTGAAGTAGTGTTGTGCCCATAGTTTAACTTGACTAAAAGCTTGTTGATTGCAGTGGGAGAGGTTATGAACTTGGATCAGTTGGTGGCTGATTTAGGCTGTCAAATGGGCTATTTACCTTCTACCTATTTAGGCATGCCTCTAGTGACAACCTATTAGGAGGAGGTTTGGAATCTGATGGTGGAAAAAAAAAAGTGGAAACGACTAACAGGTTGGAAGGCTTGATATCTATAAAAGTGGGGCAAGTTGGCCTTGATTAAGGTATCTTTGGCTAGTGTCCTAATCTGCTTCATGTCTCTATTTGCGGTTCCGGTTACAATGTTCCTTACATTGAAAAAAGTTCGAAGGGAGTTCTTGTGTAAAGATGTGGGGTTGGGAAAAGGGCAACATCTCGTTGCCAGAGAAAATGTGTGTATCCCCAAATGCAAGGGGGGCGGGGTAGTATTTGAAGATTAGGCGTTATGAATGCATCCTTTTTATGCAAATGACTATGGAGGTTTTGGGTGGAAGACTAGTAGTTAGAGAAGGTTGGTTGCCTCCAAATATGGGACTATGGAGGTAGTAGACCCAATTAATGCCAAGCGGGCCCTGTGGATGTAGCCAGCCTGTGGAAAGGCATTATGAATCACATAGAGAAATTTAAAAGGTGTTTGGCCTTTAAAGTGAGAAATGGGAGGGATACTTTTATCTTTTGGGAGGATGTGTGGTGAGGGGATAGATCTCTAAGTTGGAAATTTTGGGGGTTTATCGGCTGGCAGTGGTGCCTAATGCTAGGGTGGTGATTTATGCATCAAAACGAGAGGATGGTGTGGTTTTGCAGCCGACACTTCGCAGTGAAGCCTTTGATTGGGAAATCCTGCTGAGTGCTCGGCTGTTGGAGAAAAATCATGCGTGCCAAGACGCGAGTGAAAGCAAAGACAATAGGATTTGAGTGAAGGATTTGGGGCGGTGCTTCACTGTGTGCTCCTATGAAATCTTGGAGGACTTCTAGTCGGTGGTTGGTTGGAGGGCTGTTTTGTATAAAGTAGTGCGTTTGAAGGTGCAATTCTTCATGTGGATTGCAACACTAGAGAAGATTTCTACCATGGATGTGCTTATGCAGAAAGGGACGCAACTCACTAGTGTTTGCTTCTCTTGCTACAAGGATGACAAATTGATCCTTTACATTTTGTTGCACCGCCCTTATGCTTGGGAGGTTTGGTATCACACAATCCATGATTTTCGCTTAGCTTGGATTCCTCCCTCGAACTTATGCAGCCTTCTTGAAGCTTGGTGAGGCAGGACCAAAAGCTCTAATACCAATTGATGTAGGATAGATTGAGGAGATTAGGTCAAATTGCAAAGTTGGGTAATTTGGGTTTTAGGGTAAAGGAAAAAGGTTTATGGTTGACTAGGAAAATTTTGATATTCCCTTTGAATGATCTAGGGTTTAATAAATGGTTTTTGTAAAAGGTTTATGTTGGGGGAAACCGAAAGAAAGGTTGCTGAATTTTTAACTTGCAGTGAAGTTTTATGATTTGAAAGGGTGAATGTAAACAGGGTTAGGGTTAGGGGAAACAAGTGTTATGGGTTGAATGCTATTTTGGGTTATGAAAATTAGGGAATATCTGAAAATAACAATACTTGAAGAAAAATTGTGAATCAGTCCAAACATCTAGTTGATCCATCTTTAATCATTAAATGACAAACACCATGTAGTTGAAAGCACCATTGGAGCAGTGGAAAACTTTGAAGAAAAGATGAAGAAAAACACCTAGATTCTAGAATCACTCTAGGGTTCCTAGGAATCATTCCTAGGGTTTCGGAATCACTCAACCAAACAGTGGTAGCAGCCAATAATCAATATTCATTCCTTCATACCCACAAATTAGAGTTTTAAAAACTATTTATATGTTCCTATAGGTGGGGTGTCCAACCGGATCGGCCAAAATAACATTACTGCCCCTACACAGAAAAGTGTGCAAGAAACTCTATAGCTCCCTACTAACTTGACCAAAACCTATGGAACTTTAAAGAACACTCAAAGAACAAAACCTATTGATTGGTTGCCTCATCTAAAAAATAAAATGATCAAAATACCCTTAACTACATAAAAAACCATGTAAACAATAAAAAAGACATAAAAACATGACTTATCTTAGTGATATTGTCCTGCATCACTTGGAGCACCGTTGCATTGAATGGGCTAGGTAGGAGGTTATGGAGGATGGTCTCGACAGTGGTGTTTTGGTTGATTTGGCTTCAGCGCAAAATCAATGTGTTTGATGACATGCAGAGCCTTCTTTCAAAGGTCTACAAGAGGGCTAAAGAAAAAATTCATCTTTATGGGCTAGGAGTTGTAAGGGGTACGAAGCTCTTGAGGAAGGCGCTCTTGTTCGGGATTGGGTAAATGTAAATTGTTCATTGAGGGTTTGGGGGGGGGGGGTAGGTGTGGGCGGGCAGTGGTGTATTTGGTTTCCCTTGTGCCTTTGACTCCTTGCCCCGTTGCTGGGTTTTGTTGCTTTCTATACCTTAAAGAAAGAAGATTTCGAAGAAAAGGTGCTGCTTTGCTTAAGATTCCTTACTCTTGTTGGCATTGGAAATTAAGGATATGGGTTCTTATATTTTTTCAAACAAAGCGGCTACTTCTACTTCAACCTCTAAGGTCTTTATGAAGATTAATATTTTCATTGGAAGACCAGAAGACAAAAGAGAGATCACATTAGAAACGAAAGCATGATTGAAAAGAGGGATTTAAGAGGTGAGGGAATTCCTCACGAAGAGGAAATTCCCTGACAAAGATCAAACCAAAATTAATGCTGTCATTATTGCCTACTTTTAGCGGATAAAAGGGATGAAAGAAAGTTGGACATTGACAGTTCTTTTCCATTAGGACTAAGAGAGTCAATCATGCCATTGTCGCAATCCTAACCCTTAGGAGTTATGCCATATTTACTTTGTAATATGGAATGCCAAAGGTGCTGTTTTTTAAAGAACAAATGATATAACCATTCTCGAGAAGGGCTAAATTATCCTTCCTCACCCTACCAATATTTAGACCCCTATCCTTCTTAGATATGCATACCTTCTCCCGACAAACCTGATTATCTTCTTTTGTTGCACCTTGATGAAGAATCTGGTTTGTGGCAGTAGCCCAGGGGCCTGGGTGGAATGGGATTGGACCCTATCAAAGGGTTTGTGAGTATAAGTGAAAGGGTGGGGGGGTCATGTTTGATTGAGGGGTAATATGTTATGTTTTAGTTTGGGGGTGGGTCATAATAAAGTAGCTGTCATGGGGGGCTCACTAGGCATGGGCAATAGCTATGGCAAGTTCTATTTCTTTTACTCATCTTCTATATATTCTTCTGAAGTTGTTTATTTCTCACCAATACGGGTCCTCACTTAAAGTTGGAAGGCCACTGCTTCAAAGTTCTCTTTACTTGCTGTTGTGTATGTTTGAAGGATCTCTGAACAACTGCACTGGAATGGTTCTTGGAGATGACCATAGCCTGTACGACTGGTATTATCTTTCCTTGATTCTGCTGGAGAGAATTCAAACCTCAAACCCTACGGTGTTTTTTATTTTTATTTTTATTTTTATGAATTCTGGAAGTTCAGATAAGTCCTATAGGTTTGATTTCTGAGAAGGTTCTTGTGGATTACCTGTGACTAAATTGGTTTCTGGGTTTTGTACTACTGCTGTAAACTTATACCTGGGTTCCTAAATCTGTCCTGTGGTGCTAACCTGATTTGAGGGATATTTGCTTAATTCTATGCTGCTGACTCCCATAACTCAGGCCTGAGTTTCAGTCATCTAATATGCTTTCCATTTTTCAAATTCTTTGATATTTTGTGGGCTACTCTCTCTTATATAGAGCTGTTAGCATGCCAAGTTTTGTGGCCATCTGTTATTATAACCTGGTTTTCTGCAACATAACCTTTGCTGCCAGAAATATCGAGAATTCTTACTTTGGGAACTTTCTCACTTCTAACCGTACTTGATCCTTCTATTATGACCATTTAACTTCTATTTGAACCCTTGGGCCAATTACCCGCAGGAATCACAGCTCTCTCAAGGCTGTCCTTCATCACACCTCATTCTCAAAGAAATTTCTTTAGATTGTCCATCTATTTCGTCTGTGAATGTGTACTGAGAAAATGTGGAATTCAATTATCAAAACATGCTTTCTGATACTAGAATCCAAAACATAAGATTCATGCTTCTTTCTTGGCTCACATCAATCCATGTGTGTGGTATCACAATGTGCGAGTAATGGGAAATGATGCTGGATGGCAAACAACTGTGTTGGAGATTGTGTTTCACAAAGATTTTTTTTATTTTCCTTTTTTGGTGGTCATGTTTTGTGGAGCCAAAGGGCTCCAGCTAACACCACACTTCATCTACCAATAATTTTAATCTACTCTTTTACCTCAAATGACCTTGTCATATAAATTTTGCTTTCTCTTTTGTTTATTTTCCTCAAAATATTAACTCATTGTATATTTGTAGTAACTATGTTTTTTTTTCCTTTCCCCGAACAGGTTAATCTTGATCCAAGAAGTATACAAGAACTTAGATCTTGGCCAGAGTTTCACAATGCGGTAGCTGCTGGATTAAGGCTGGCTCCCTTTCAGGTTTATCTTTACTTGTCCCATGATGATACAATCATATATATAACTCTGCAGATATCCATTTTAGGGAGATCATTGCAATGTTTATTTAATTCCTAAAAGGATTTCTTTTTTCTATTTTATTACTATTTTGTTTTCTCAAAAACAATTTTATTGTATTTATTTGCTTGATATCTTTTTTTTATTTTATGGGATAATTCTTCTTATCTCCTTTTTTGCTTAATGCAATCCCTGATATTTTAATTTTTCATTGGTAGGGAAAAATGTCAAGAACATGGATAATATATAACAGACCAGACGAGCCAAATATTAGTCATGCAGGACTTCTTCTTGCACTAGGATTGCATGGACATTTGCGTGTTTTAACAGTCACTGATATATACCAGTACTATTCTCAGGTGTAGTATTACATTTATGATCTCTTTATTGTTTTTCTTTTGGTTGATCAATTTTGCTTTTCTCTTATAATATATATATTGTTAGCCGACCCTAGATAGTTGGGATAAGGCGGTTTGTTGTTATCTTTTAATAAATATTGTTCTTTATTATTGGATCCATTTATTTTCTTGTATTCTGTTAGAGCCGTCAGATAATGTTTATTTGCATTCAATGTACATGTTATCTCTAATACATGATGACTTTTCCTTTTAGCAACCCCATTTTGTTCATGAGTACTTGGACAAGTGGTTTGACAAAGAATGCCTTGTTGTGAAAGATACGTAGAGAAGGCACTAGACATACACTCACCGCCATTATCAGAACAAAGTGTCTTGATCTTAGAATCAAATTGTGTATCACTCATGTTATGAAATAGCTGAAAACAGAAAAAAACTCATGTTTTGCATACAACAAATATACCCAAATAATACGAGTATGATCATCAACAAAAGTTACAAAGTATCGATAACCAAATAGAGAAGTAACAGGGACTGCCCCCCACACATTAGAATGAACAATGTTAAAAGGAGAAATACCACTAGTACTAGAAACATGAGAAGAACGATGATGTTTTGCAAACTCGCTAGTTTTGCTTTGAAAAACAAAAACTGAAATTGAATGACACAACAAAGAAAAAGAAATGCGGCCTAGTTTATAATGCCACTGAAGCAATTGGGTCAATGATGAAGAGGAAGAAACACTGTTTGATGGTGTTGCCCTCTGAAATGGAGATGCAATGTGAGAGCATCCATCCATCAGATATTACCCCTGTGCCTCATGTCCTTTATTAATTGTCAGCTTCGTCTTAAAGTCCTGAAAGACATAGTAGGAAGGAAAGAAAGTGATACTACAATTCAAGGCTTTAATAATATGACTCACTGACACAAGATGAAAGAGATAATGATGAGGGAAGATGAATATACCGGTACTAGCAATAGAAGACAAGGAACTATTGGCAATTCGATCATTGTCTCTACTAGAACATACTTGGTAGGAAGAAAAAAGACTAGATATATGGTGTGAGTCTTTTGAATAAACGATCCAGGAGGGACTAGTAGTAGCAGAGGAGGCATTGAGGGCATAATCGACTCCTGGGCTATCTGGGTTGAGTCAAAATCTAAGTTGATGAACCTTGTAAGTAGCTTTGTCGGGTAGGATCTGCTGCCCTATTAAATCAAGAAACCCCATATAAAACACTTTGATGATTTTATCCAAATTTGTTTTTTCATTCGATTTTTCAAGTAAACTTCACAATAAACTTTAAATTTCTCCAAATGAATTCGAAACTTCTAAAAACAAAATTATAGAATTGAGATTTATTAGAATTTGTAGTCAAATTTCACGGTGACTAGTATTGTGTGTTCAATTGTTGACGTTAGCAATACTCATGGTTTGTTCTGTTCTCGCTGATTTGATTAACATGGACTACTTGTCTTTGATACCAAGTTGTTTGATGTAAGAGTGAAGAAGATTGTATAATGGTATATTGTATAGTATACTAATACAGGAAAAGACTGAAATGTTTAACCTGAGTTGCTTTGAAGTATTGATATAAAAATTGATACTTATCATACGAAACAGTAGAATACCGGTATTGAGGGGACTGGAAACGGAAACCCCATGTAATTTAAAAAGTACATGGTTTTAGCAGTATGTATCTTATCATTTTAGTTATATTGACTGGAAAGATACTCAGTTATAAATTTTCATGATTTTAACAAAAACCATGGAAACCATATCGATAAGTATGCCTGAGTGTAAGAAATCCCTCTACACCCCCTTTTTGAAAACAAAAGTGATTTTGCTATATTAGATAAAATCTTGGTCTCCATTTCGATGAAAAACAGTGATTGGGCTTTGGATAAAGTATTGAACCTGAAACCACAAATTTCGAGTAAGTACTCTTTTAAGGCTAGATTTTTGTATATATTGCATGATTATCCTTGATCCACACTTTCACATAGTCTATAATTTTTTTCGGTAAATAAAATATTAATTTTAATTTTAATCTTAGGAATTAGTAAAAGAATACAAAAATTTGAAAAATCAGATAAAATGAGCATGAAGTTTCAAGCTTTTTACCTTTCAATAAAATATGTTATATATGAAAAATTAGGTTATGTTATAGAAAGGTCAATATGTAAAGATTGTAAGGTTATTCTAGGGGAGAGTTTAACCACACAACATAGGCTAATGGTGTTAGATGTTCGAATGTGCGAACATCGTGATTTGGGCAGGGGTTCGGGCTCCCCCTGCCTGCCCATGGTTTCTAGGCCCACTTCTTTGGCGCATGATGCCGGTGCTTGAAAGGTTTGCTAACTGATTTATGGGGGTTAGGCATTCTTTGGAGTTGCCACTAACTCGGGGTTAACCGATAGAGTTAGACATCAGTTCTCCTCTTTGAGGGAAGATGAGAAGTCTAGACCCAAAGTTCTAGGGGTTTAACTCCTAATACTAGTCTACATTCTTGAGATTTGGCGTAAGTTGTTTGGTTGCATTTAGGGAAGGTGTTAGGCACTCCAAATACCCACCTTTTAGGGTGGCTTCTCCCATTCATTCATGTCATAAAGTATGCTTATTCCCATGCTTTGTGAATTTTAATATTGTTGTTTGTTGGATTTTTCTTAGGCTTAACACCTGAATTTAATTTAGGGTTAAATTCAGGCGTTGGTTCCTAAAAAATTCAAAAACTGTCATTTTGAATCAAATGGATTTTGATGTAAGAGACCCCTCATAAGTCATACCTTTAGAGGGATGGTGGACCCCTCTAAGGTGTTTCTGGTTTGGCCTTTTTAAGGTTAGGTTTAACCCTGACATGAAGGAAAGAAAAGAAAAGAAGTTGTGTCTTTCTGTGTTTCAGGCTTAACACCTGAATTTTAATACAACGTTTGAATTTTTAACGCATGAATTTAATTCAAGGTAAAATTCAGGCATTGAAAGCTGATCAGATCATCATATTCATGTGGTCTTATGAGGTGGTTTGGTGGATCCCAGTACTATGGGACCCCTGGGTTATGTTAAGGAAAGTTTCCTAGGGTTACACTGTGTAACCTTATGGGACATGGTATCTACCCACGTAGAGATATGATCTCCCAAAGAGGGTAACTTGGTCATCTATTACAAACCTAACACCTATTTTTTAACCTAACACTTGAATGTTCAATGCTTGAATTTAATTCAGGGAAACTTCAAGCATTAGGTGCTGGGATCAGCAACTAACTTTGGTTTTTGGGCCACACAGGTGGAGCCTAAAGGGGTAATGTTTCTCCTCGGTCTTTGCACTACACCTAGGTTGCACACACACTTAACAAATTTGAAAAAAAATATAATTTTTAATCCAAGATTAATGCCTGAAATCCACTCCAATGCTTGAATTTCTTTCTTAATGCCTGAAATTAAATTCAAGCATTGAGAGAGAAATAAGGGCCTACAGAGGTGCTCTCACATAGGATTGGATCTTAAAGGTTAGGACAAGCTTAAAGAGGATCAAGGCTCCCTAGGGTGGATCCCAGATCTCAACACCTAATCTTACTCTTGACTCCTATTTGTTCAACGCCTGAATTTTAATTCTGTAAAATTCAGACATTAGTTATTGGGAGAAAATCTAGCAACTGAATTTATCGATTTTTGAGCCCTTAGGGTTTTAAGAAAAATAAGAAATTCAGCATGAAGATACACAATTGATAGGAAACAACATATCCAAAATTCATCCCTAGATCATGCACTCAAAAATCAAACTAAAATTCACAAATATTAGGTTGAACTAGGTCACAAAAGACCTAGATTTTGGGGTCTATTTGGGGGGCCATCTCGAGGCCTTCCATAGCTTAGAAAATTATGAAATTAAATATACAAGTAGGCATACATGTCTAGTATAACATACTAAAATTTGGGCTCCAACAGATTAATAAAAAATTCATAAACAATTCTACAGTAGAGCATGCTCAAAAAATGAAAGCAAGTAGAGGTTGTTGAGCCTCTACTATGTAACCCGAATTGAAGCAAATTGCTAGCATGGTTTGGACAACATAACTACATACTAATTAAACATATTAACATGAGAAGTATGAATTAGAGTTGGGTTTAGGCTTACCTTGGGTCAAGTGACCTAGGGTTTGCACAATTTCTTCTTTTCCTTCTTCTTCTTCCTCTCTTTTCTCCTTATGGTTTTTGGTTGCCAACCCTTGCTTGAACAAAATTGGGGCTATTTATAGCCCCAATTTTATGTCATAGAAGGTTAGGATTAATCCTACAAATATCTAGATGGAGGGTGGAGATTAGGTTAGCTAAGGTGAGGTGGAGAGCTATGATAAGTTTTGGGATGGATGGCTAGGATTAGGTAGTTTTGTGTCTGGTGACTTCAACCAAGGAAGGGCTAGGATATTACGTAGGTAACTTAGGTGGAGGGTGAGGATGAGAGTGTGCTTATTCACTTGGATTGGTGAGGTGGAAAAAGGGGTAAATTTAGATACTATTTAATAGGTGGTGGTAAGTTGCAAGTATCAACGGAGGGCATCAAGATGCCATTTGGGGGGACATGAGTAGGACCTTAGGGATGTGAAATTCAGCTCCTAAATCTAAGGGTAAGTGGTAAGGGCACACTTGGGAAGATGCCCATCCAAAGGTTGGTAATTTTTCCTTAAGGTGTGAATACCTTTAATGTTGCTAAAAACCTTAAAGCTTAGCTCATTAATGTGTAATGATTACTTTTTGATTTTTGCATACCTTTACTATGTATCCCCTTTTTATGGCTCTTGGGCTCAGAATAGGGTGAACTCAATGTCTGGTTATAAAGTCTTGGACAATCCGGTCACAACGGACCAGTCAGAACCAAATTACATTAAGGGCAAGGGGGTAAAATCAGGGTTTTTTTTACTTGAAAATCTTTCGGATGGATTCTGGAAGAGCAAAATGGTAAAATTGATCCTGAAAATTGTCCGGTGAAATTTGGCCCTTAGTTCAGGTGAACCATAGCCTCTGACTATGTTGAATTATGATACTCGAGCTGAAAACTATGCAAAAAATACCTGTTTGGTCACTTGGGGATTTCTTGACTAGGACTACTCCCATATTTTATATAGGTCTCTTCTTTGAACCATGCTTGGGGGATTTGAAGCTTAAAGAGTATTATCACAGCTATAAGAACTGATAGATTGACCACTGGATTCTCGGGCAGTTGCCAGAGGATTTATGAAGCGGGGTCACTTGTAGGGATTGGGTTTTTGTAGTTGCTTGAAGGTTTGGGGAATTAAGTTATCAGACATTCTCTAATGTTCAAACTTGTGAAATGATCTTTCGAAGGCAGGGCAAAGACTAAAAATAGGAGCCTAACCTTGCCACATTCTAAGTCTAGGAGAATTTCTTAGGGCATTCCGTGTGTCAAATATAGATGAAAAGTGTCTTGTTCTATCTTAAGTAGAAATGATGGTATAAAACATGGGGTTGTCGTAATCTAGTGAAAATCTGATACTTTGAAGGTCCTAGAATTATGGGGGTGTGGTCACTGATAGACTTAATTTTTGAGTTTGGGTAAACTCTTAGGAGTCGGTAGAACACCTAATTTTTGGCACTGATTTGTTGCTCCTTTTAGAGTAATTGAGGAAATTTGATTAGATAAGTTTTGCGAAAGCTCATGACCCTTAGACGATTTTTTGAAAGTCACGATTTCAAAGAGATGGACACCGACTGATCCTGATTCGGATACCTAAGGAATATGCTAGCTCAATATGAGTGAAATACAGTTATGATAGCCTTTTGACCCCTTGGGGAAGATTTGAGATTTCACTAAGATTCAAGATATCGAAGTTATTTTCTCAGACCTGAAGATTTGAAGTTAAGTCCAGGGCCGAGATACAGCAATCGACCGTTCAAGATTCAGGGATCAGATGAATCTTTGAGAGTTTTTTCAAGGGTCATTTTTCGGTCAGGGTTGACATAAGTTGAGAGATTAGCTGTTTCTAGTCTTGATGAATGTTGGCTCTGTGATGAGATTTTCCAAGTTAAGTGAAACAAGGATGTATAGGATCTAAAATTACAACATTCAGGTAGCAGGAGAGGTTTTAGGGATCCTTTGAGGGTTGAGGAGTAAATTCCTAGAGGTGAAAAGGGTAAAATGGTAATTTTTTTCTACAGGTTGAAAAATGTGAAAATGAGTATTTTTTTTTGCTTGTGATGCTTCATGACAAGAAGGCTTATATAGGCAAGAAAATTTTTGTGATTTGAGTGGCAGACAATGAGTTATGGGTTATTGAAGGTAAAAGGGGTATAATGGTAATTTTTATGCCTATGATGCTTTGTTGAGAAAAGAATTATTGAGGTGGGAAAAATTACAAAAGACATGAGTAGAGCTCTTGAATGCAGACTCTCAAAGTCCTGTTAATGCTTCTGTGAGAGATTAGAGTTTGCCCTAAAATGGTGTACTTGGGTTATAACAAGGCGCTTTGACTAGTTTATTCATGACTAGAGTATTTGAAAAGACTTCTTTAGGAATGCCTAACTTCCTAGAGTCCAGGTTTGTTCTTCCTAAACTAATGGTGCTTAGAGTATTGATGTCTAAGTGTTGTTATGCTATCCTTATGCTATCAAATGACCCGAGTCAAAATTTGGGTGCTAACAGTATGAAAAGATGAAAAAGAAATAAACGAAAAATTAATTACATAAGAATTAGATGGTGGAACCTAAAAAATGAAAAATTAGTAAAATTTATAGACAAATTGAAAAACGTGAGGAAATGAAATTTAGAGGAAGATATAAATGTCATGTGGAATGAAATGGTTGGCTACATTAAAAGAGTTCCAAAAGAGGTTCTTGGAGAATCTAGAGGGAAAATGCAACCATCTAAAGAAACTTGGTGGTGGAATGATGAAGTCCAAAAAACCATTAGAGAT
>JAOXJP010000003.1:2492788-2505509 GCA_025762735.1 Platanus orientalis
ATATTGGCCTTTATTTCTCTATCTTTCTGTATTGTCACTATATTTATTTCAATGTGTTCTCAGTTTATTTTCTATGCTTAACAAATTTTACTTTTTTGTTTCAGTCTCTTTATTTTCATATTCCCTCACGTCATCCATCTTCCTATCCGGAATTGGAGTTGCCAACACTTCTTCAGGTAAGCATCATTGCCTTTTATTTTTAGGAACAATCTTTTACCTCTAATTCATCTTCTGGGATCTCATTTATGTTGCCTTCATTGGATTGGTACTCTTCTACACCAGATATCTAATTAATGTGAAAAGAAAATATATTTTATGAAACATTGTTTAAATCTTCCTCTATCCTGTTATTAATACCTTAAAATCATCCTTTTCTATAACATTTGGTAGCTATTCCTACTTCTAATACAGGTTGTATAAATGAAGCACTTGAATATCACCTCTTCAATCCATTCCTTGAACATCAGATTTGCTATTATATTTCTTGCTTTTTACTTGTCAATGGTAGCAAGACTTTGGTTTTGGCTGGGGCCTTTTTCATTTTTTGGTTACAGTACTGAATTACTGTAACTATTGAAGTTTTACTTGTCATTAAAAAATGAATATGAATTTAATGGAAAAACTACTTTTGGATACTCATACCCAATTTTTATACAGATATAAAACAAACACTGACTGTTTTTATTATGTTTTGTTTTGGGTTTGATATAAGCATTCTGTGTCATAAAAGTTACATTATGAGGGAAAGCAGTCCATGAAGTATTGGTACTGGGAAGATTAGGAATAAGGAACTTTTAGCTTATACTGATGCAACCGATAAATTTGCTTATATTCTGATTTTCTTGGCAAAGTTTTCTAATTTTTAATGCTTTTTTCATTGATGTTCCAGTCAGCTGCACTCATGGCTCTTGGGCTTCTTTTTGAAGGGTCAGCACATCCTCAAACTATGCAAATT
The DNA here is from genome assembly GCA_025762735.1 of Platanus orientalis. NCBI lineage: Eukaryota > Viridiplantae > Streptophyta > Magnoliopsida > Proteales > Platanaceae > Platanus > Platanus orientalis. Next base: position 2,493,744 of record JAOXJP010000003.1, read on the forward strand.
CTTCTGGTATTGTGTTTCATTCTCTCTTCTGTCATTGTTTTAGATGGTTTTCTGGTTATTGTCCTCATGTTGAATCAGGATTTCATTTCTCAAATGTGGTTAAGATGTATAATTATTAAAAAATGTAGAATCTGATTGATGGATTGTCTGAGTGTTAGAATCTTTGGACCTACTGTTCCAAGACTTTTTTTTATTTTTTTGTTTATCATTTTGGAAGTCTTGGTTAAACTGGGAAGAAAAAGAAAGGGTCAATGGTGGACTTTTATCCTTTCCTTCAAATTGTATAAACCAAAATATAGCCCCCTTTTCTTGAAGTTCGGTTTAACTTTTTGAGGGCCTTTGCCACACTAATTTTCAAGCTAGACGGAGTTTGTAAATTGTAGAAGTATACATATATGTACAAGGGTATTTCAGTCTTATGGTGGTTTTGTACATATTCGGTATGTAACATGTATATGGTATATCTGGTTATATATATATATATATATATATATATATATATATATTATATAAAATTTGTGGAGAGAGAGAATCTAATCTCTCACACGACCACTAAATATTTCTCTCTTTTCTCCTTTTCTTCTCTTCTTTCTTCCTTCTATTCACCCTAATCACCACTAAAGCTTCTCTGATAAATCAAGTTAACTGGGGACTGATTGGAACTAGAAGCATGACAAAGCAGAGTGAGAACCAGTGATGATGTCAGCAAGCCGTATACTGATGTCAGTAGGGCCGTATAATTGGGTACAGTGTCAGAACCCAAAATTTCTATAATTTGATGAAGAATGATTTATCATTAATTGTAAGTATTTTTTTTTTTTTTTTTTTGATGATTGGAAGTATGTTTTTTGAAAAAAATCAAAAGTCCCATATTTAAGAAAACTGATCGATCTGATAAGGTTGGGATTTTTTTGGGGAGTTGATTGGTAATGGATGACTCATTTACGTGAAGAATCAGTTGTTTTTTGTTTGACGTGATTTGGATGAGTATCGAAGTGCTGGTGAAGGTTTTTCTCCTTTAGTATTACCGCATGGCCCTATTTTTGTAAGTTTTGCTTAAAAATATATGTTCTGTTGTCTAATCATGATGGATCATGCTTTTGATTCTAGATTTGGTTATTTGGGAATGTATTGGCTGGGGATAGTATTTTCGGGGTCTAGTGATGATTGCCAGGGTTGTTACACCAATCGTGCAGTGTGTGTAAGCTTCTAGGCATGTGATCTTTGTAGATCAGAGGCTGTGGAGCCTCACGGATTGTGTTGTGTTGTAGAGCAGGCTATGGAGCCTATTGTGGTGTTGACTTCGTGGGGTAGTACTTGTCGAGTTCTGCTTTTTCCATTTTTGGCTATAGTAGATCATCATGTCTAAAGAGAGACTTCCCATTCTTTTGGGAATGTTGATACTTGTGTGGGAAGCAATTGATCTGAAGTTCCCGAAACCTTGATTACCACTATAAAGATTGATGGTATTGATTACTTGGCTTGGTCTTTACATTAATGGGAAAGACAAGGAGGACTATATTCTTGAAGATATGAGTCTTCCAGGTGTTATTGATTTGAAGTATTATAAGTGGAACACTGATAATGCCACTGTAATGTTCAGTCTTCTTTATTCTATGACACCTAAAATCATTAGTCATTATATCTTTCTTAAGACAACAAACCAAATTTGGGATTCTATGTTCCAAACCTACTCTAAAGTTGGTAATACAACAAAGGTGTATGAATTGAAACTGGGTATTTCATAGTTAAAACAAGGAGATCTCTCTTTGGTTGTGTACTAGTCCACTCTGAAGAAGATGTGGGAAGAGATGGATCATTACCTCATGTTTTGTCTTAAGCGTAAGGAGGACATCGTTACATATGTCCAACATGTTGAGGAGTTTTGAATTTATGAATTATTGGCCGGCTTACACCCTGAGCAGGTTTGAGTGCAGATACTTGGCAATGAGCCACTTTTCTCTCTTAATGAGGTTTATGCTTATTTGCATCGTGAGGAGAAAATGTGCAACACTATGGATCAATCTACTCTTGTTGAGGGACCTACCTTAGTTTCTTCTTTGTAGAGAGGTGGCTAAGGAGGCAGTAGTATGTGTGGTCGAGGGGGAGACAAATTTGGTGGTATAATTTGAAGTGTGAGCATTTGTGGTAGTATGAGACATGGCAATGATACTTGTTGGCATCTTCATGAACGTTCTTCAAACTCTTAGCCTCGCTCCTAACCTTGAGGTCTTGGTGGTATTTTGGTGATAGTCAACCTAGTGCACATTCAATCACCTCTACTTCATCTTCAAAGCTAGTTTCTTCATGGTTCTGGTTGTGCCCATACATCCAAGGGTATCTTGTCTCATGACAAGATTAAGGTATTTCATCATTTTGTGGCTCATCTAAAGCCTTTTATAACAACTTCTAATTCTACTTTTTCACAGGTAGGTACATTTGCGTATGTGCTTAATGCATCCCCTTGGATTATTACTTCTAGAGCATCCTATCGCATGACTATTGTGTCATCTTTATTTTCCTTGCAGAATGTGTGTTCTGGCAACGTATAACGGATAGATCTTATTCCTCTATTATGGGTAAAGGTGTTGTAATTACAAGTCCTTTTATGCATTTGTCCTTTGTTTTACATGTCTTAAATTTCTCTCTTAACCTATTGCTCATTAGTTTTATTTCAAATTCTCTTAATTGTAGTGTTATCTTTCTTTCTTGTCATTGTGTCTTTCAAGATTTGGAGATGAGGAGGATGATTGACAGGGGGTTTTAGAAGGATGAATTGTACTTGTTGGACACCACATCTCCTGTGGTCTCTCCTGTTCAACAAGTGCCTGTGTTGCAACAAAGTACAAATGAAATTAGTTTTGAAAATTTGATACAATTGCACAACTGATTAAGCCACCCTTACTTTACATTATTACAAACAATGTTTCCTAAGTTGTATTTTTCTTTGTCTAAGTTTCATTGTGAACCTTGTGAGCTTACAAACCAATGCGCAGTGGAAGTCACTCACTCAGGTTGGGTTAGATGAACAGATACTAATGTAGACCCTAGAGGTTAGTACCAGAAAAAATAAAAACTAAAAAATAAAAGAAGTTTAGTTCCTTTTTATCTTGTGCATATTGATGCATGGGATCCTACCCCAACTGCTTCTTTATTTGGTTTTCATTATTTTGTTATATTTGTTGATGGCTACTCTCGACCAACTTGGGTATATTTGTTAAGAGGCAAAATTTGATGCTTTTTCTGTTGGTAAAATCCTTTATTCTTATGGTTTCTACTCAATTTGATACTAAAGTGCGAACCTTTTGTTTTGATAACAGGGGTAAGTATTTATGAAGTGGTCTTTCTTCATTTTTTGATGAGTCTAGCATTATTCACCAGATCATTTCTCCTAGCACACTAGAATAAAACGGTATTGTAGAACGCAAGAATCGTACATCTTACTCTTCCCAGACCTTGTAGTGGTGGGAGTCTTGTGCATTGCGTTAGCCTTTTTTTCAACACAAGAATCGTCACTGGAAATGACTAGGGCACTCATTTTTACCATTAATGTCCCTAAGGCTTTCTGGTTTGAGGTATTGTAAACTGCAACTTTCTTAATGAATTGAATATCCTATCATGTGCTTAATTTTTAGACTTTATTTGATCTCCTTTTGCCTCCTTCCAATATGTTTACATTTCTCCCAAAGACATTTGGTTGTATTGGTTTTGTATACATATCCAAATATGATTGCACAAAGCTGGATCCTAAAGCACTTAATTACATTTTTCTTAGCTATGCTGCCAATCAGAAAGGATATACGTGTTATCATCCTGCTTCCCACCATCGTCTTGTTTCACAAGATGTTTCATTCTTTGAGTTTATTCCCTTCTTTTTTCCTATAAGACTTCTCTTCAGGTGGGAGAGTGTGGTAGAGAAGAGATGTCTTATGTGTCTCTGTTACCTGTTCCATTGTCCTTTTTTTTTTTTTTTTACAGTAATGGCGGTGGTTCTAAATCTGGTAGTGTTGGTGCCAAGGGGGAGATAGAATTACAAGTGTACTCAATGATGAAAAAGACAAGCATTAGATTTCTCATCCTCCCTGCCAAGAAGCCTCCACAAAATCATTTTTTGAAAAAAGGTTTTGATCTCTTCTTTGTCCCCCTTTCAAAAGTTTCTTTGGATGATACAAATATTCTTATTGCTATTCGTAAGGGTGTGAGATCTTGTACCCCACACCTTATTTTGAAATCTCTCATATTGTCATTTATCTCCATCCTTTCGTAGTTTTCTCTATGCTTTATCTTCTGTGTCTATTCCATGTAGTGTATTAAGGGCTCTTTCTCAACCTCAATGGAAAGCTGCAATGAAGGAGCAAATGAATGCACTTGAGAAGAATAATACATGCGAAATGGTTGATATTCCTCATAATAAGGAACCTATTGGCTATTAGTTAAGTATCAAGTTGATGGTTCATTAAAAAGATACACGACAAGTCTTGTAGCTAAGGGATACATACAAACATAATAAATAGGCTTTTAAGAAAATTTTGCGCCTATTGCCAAGATGAACTTAGTAAGGTTACTATTTTCTTTGGCTACCTCTAAAAATTGGCCTTTGTATCAATTTGATGTGAAAAATGAATTCTTACATGGTGATCTTGAAGAAGTCTTCATGAAGCCTCTACTTAATTTTCAACATGTAGGAGTTAAAAGGGAAGTATGTAGACTTAGAAAGGCCTTGTATGGTTTAAAGCAATCCCCAAGAGCTTATGTAGACTCAGAAAGGCCTTATATTTTCTCAAGCAATCCCCAAGAGGTTATGTAGACTCAGAAAGGCTTTGTATGGTCTAAAGCAATCCCCAAGTGTTTGGTCTGAGCATTTCAGACTAGCCATGGTGAAGAATGGCTATGTTTAATGCCAAAGCGATCATACTTTGTTTATGAAGCATGTAAGGGATAAGGTGACAACTTTAATTGTCTATGTTGACAACATTGTCGTTACTAGAAATGATGCCAAAGCAGTGCAAGTCTTGATAGCATAGTTAGTAAAGGAGTTTGAAATCAATGATCTAGGTCAACTTAAATATTTTTTGGGTATGAAGTTGCATGGTCAAGCAAAAAAAATTTCTATCTCAGTGTAAGTATGTACTTGATCTCTTGAAAGAGATTGGAATGTTAGGATGCAAGCCAACCACCACTCCTATAGATCTAAACCATAGGCTAAAAAATGACCAAAATGGAAGAGTTATTGATGTTAGTAGGTATCAATGGCTTATAGGACGCTTTATATACTTGTCTCTAACTAGACCTAACATTGTCTATGCTATCAGTGTCATCAGTCAATTCATGCACGCTTCTACTCTTACTTACATGGAGGCTACATATTGGATTCTTAGATATCTAAAGGACTGTCCAGGGAAAAGGTGTCTTGTATTCTTCTCATGGACAACTCAAAAGTTGAAGCATATACTGATGCTAATCGTGCTGACTCAGTTACTAACATTCTCTTTACTTTAGGCTATTGTACTTTTGTGGGAAGTAATTTGGTCACCTGGAGGAGCAAGAAGCAAACAATAGTTGTTAGGTTTATTGCAGAAGCTAAATTTAGATCAATAACGCATGGTGTGGTAGAGTTGGGATTTCCAGTCATGCATCCAATGGTATTGTATTGTGATAACAAGGCAGCAATAAGCATAGCTCATAATCCAGCTTAGCATGACCGAACAAAGCACATCAAGGTATATCGTCATTTCATAAAAGAGTTGCTCAGGTGTGGTTGTATTTGTACTCCCTTTGTTAAGGCGAGATCAACTTGCAGATGTTTTTACAAAAAAGGTTTAAGTGGGTCGAATTTCAATTGGCAAACTGCGAATGATTGACATCTATTCTCCTGCTTGAGTGGGGTCTAGAAGTATAGATATATGTACAAGTTCAGTCCTATGGTGGTTTTGTACATATACTGGATGTAACTTGTATATGGTATATCAGTTTAATAATATATATATATATATATATATATATATTATTATATTATTATTATTATATTATTGTTATTATGCGTGGAGAGAGACAATCTAATCTCTCACACGACTTCTACATCTTTCCTTTTCTTTTCTTCTTTTTCATCTCTTCTTCCTTCTTCCTTAAATTAATCCTAATCACCATTAAAGCTTCTCTAATGAATCATGTAGCCCCCTTTCTTGAAGGTTTGTTTGACTTTTTAAGGACCTTTGCTACACTGATTTTTAAGCTTGATGGAGTTTGTAAATAATGGGGAGTTGGAGCATGGTGCATTTTGTGGGGCTCAATTATACTCTCTTGTATGGTCCCTGTGCCCTGGTTCTTGTATTTTCCAACTGAAGGGCCTCTTTGGATGTCTCTACATAGGCCTTTTTTTCTTCTTATTCTGGGGGCTTCTAGCTCCACCACACCCCCCCTCTTTTTCATTCTATGCAAAAGGCTTTTACTTAACCAAAAAATGTTTTAAATCAAAACTTTTCTTAGCAAAAAAGTTTCTCTCTTTTCAACCTATGAGTCTTGAACCAGTCTGCTGATCTTTGGATGCCTTTGTTGGTGTTATACTTAATCTTTTTCTTTATTGTTTCTGATTACTCAGTCTTTTCAGCCTTAAGAATTGCTTCTCACATGCTCTCTTTAAAGTTGTTTTGTGTTCATAAAAATTGTTTCTCATGCTCATAATGGAGCACTCTCAGTGTTGAGAGAAGCATTGTCTAATGTTAGCTGCATTGTGACTGAACTTCATATTGGAAACTGAGTCTCTCAATAGTAGAGAACCAATTGTAGATATTAACATATTTATAAACTTGTGTACCATTTAAATTAAAGGGCTATGTCTATTGTAGCTGACTTTTGGGCATCAAGAAACATGTTCATGGTATGAGTGTAACTAAGATGAGGATGTTTAGATGAATTATTGTTTAAACTAGGTATAGGGTAAAAGCAGTAAGGAAAGCATTCGAGGGCCTCAGGAGTTAGCTGCAGAAGGCGACACAATAAAAGAGTCACTTGTGTCTTTGCAATGAAGATTATTGGTAGGTATCGGAGTGGTTTGGTACAAGAGGTTGAAGTCTCTAAAAGTACAAATGGATGGCTGAATAGAATGTGGATTGAGATAGAAAGCAAAGATTTGAAGGCTCACGTATTAATGGAAAGTATGTCCCTAATAGAGTGGAATGGCTGAACGAGATTCGTTTGTCTGGCCCGAATACTTGAGATAAGGCCGAATTATGATGATGATGGTTTCTTTCAAATTAGTCATGTATTCTTGAAACTCTGATAATTTCAATTCTTTCTTTTCTTTTTCAAAAATATGAGGTTTAAAACTAATTTGAGTTTTCTCATGGCTTAAGAATGCAGTGGAGACTCAAATTGAAAAGTAAATGACTAACTTTTTTATTTTTTGAATAGTATATGACTAACTATTTTGGTCAATTTGGGGAGTTGACTTGATTCAATGATAACTCAATATGAGTTTTTGATATGGCTTGGTATTTCCAAACAGGCATGAAACTGAGGAGAATGTTTCAAGTTTTTGTAAATGTTTGGGATTATTGAACAAATTTAGTCCTGATTTTGCCTAGTTTTTTGGGAGGCATAAACTTGGGTGGAACAAAAAATAGCTTTTTTTGGTTGACTGCTCTTAATTTGGACGATAGTATGGCATCTCTTATCATCATCAGTTCTTAACTTTATTGTCCCCTTGGTTCTTTCTGCTATTTTACATATTGTTTGTACATCATCCGTCGTGGTCACCATAGTTCTTTCCAATTCATTCAGAAGTTAAAATGCTGCTCATTTGGTAGTTTCTTAGTTTTCTTTCTTCGATTATTGCTATGAAGTCTGATCACTGGTCAAATTTTTTATTCTAAGTTGTATTTAGTATGTTATAGGGCATTTTTTCTCAAATATGTCATCAATAGACTCTGGTGATCAATTCTTGTCAGTCCTTGCTATATACCAACATATTTGAACATCTATTCTATTAACCTGGGGGTCTGTAAGAACTACTGGGCATAACTTTGATCTTCTTCATTCCCCAACATGTTCTTTTTTTCTGAGAAATCATGTTGGGAATGCTATATGTTAATTAACTTTCTTTACAGGGAGAAATAGGCCGTCGAAGTGGAGGTGATAATGTACTTGAAAGAGAAGGTTATGCTGTTTCTGCAGGATCTGCTTTGGGGCTTGTAGCTTTGGGTATGGATTGTTTTATTTAATTAACTGAATTCTGTGAAGATTATTACTGTGGCTAGCTAAATTAAATTTTAAATGAAGGTCGAGGTGAAGATGCGCTTGGTTTCATGGACACCTTGGTCGATCGGCTATTCCAATACATTGGTGGCAAAGAATTTCATAATGTATGCTGCTGGAGACCTTTTCTATCTGCATAATCTGGGTTTTGAACCTGTCAGACAATTGCAATTTTTTTCAACTAAATTGATGGAGAATAAGATTTGATCCTACTATTAATTGATCTGTTTTCTAATTAGTTAAAAATGTAGCCTCATACTTCCTTGTGTGGCATCTGATTTGTATGTGTTCACCAGGATAGATCTCTTACCATGGCACCATCAATAGATGAGCACAATCGCGGTGCTGGGCAGGTTATTTGTACTACCCAATCAAGCCTTTGACTTATTCATTTTGGACCATGCATCAAAAAGTCTACCCACACATCTTGTCAGCAACTCTAACTAGGGATTTAATGCATTTCCGAGTACTGAATATGATGGGCTTTTTCTCTTCTGTACTTGTGGTTTTTAGATGATGGATGGAACAGCTGTCAATGTTGACGTAACTGCCCCTGGAGCTATAATTGCTTTAGCTCTAATGTTTTTAAAGGTAAAATTTTTCCTAAAGTGATGTCTGTATATATCGACCTCTGTTAACTGGTTTGCATCCATAATAAATTTCAAAGAACTCCTCATTATTGTCAGCACATTCCAAGATGGTCTTACTTAAGCACTTTGCTTATTACAGACAGAATCCGAAGTTACAGCATCTAGGCTTTCTATTCCTCATACCCATTTCGAATTGCAATATGTGAGGCCTGACTTTATAATGCTCCGTGTCATTGCACAGAATTTGATAATGTGGAGCAGGTAATGTTTAACATGGACCTCTCTGGTTGATCAATTTTATGCTACATCTTTAACAGCTATTCAACTTTATATTTCTTGTTATGTAGAGTTCAGCCATCCAGGGATTGGATTCAATCCCAGATTCCTGAAATTGTAAAGATGGGAGTCATGAGCTTAGGCGATGAGACAGGTGATTGTGATGAAATGGATGCTGAAGCAGTGGTTCAGGCATATGTCAATATAGTGGCTGGAGCGTGCATTTCTCTTGGTAAGTCTTCTGATTTTAGCTTATATACCCAATTCTTCAATTGTTCTCTTTGGCTTCTTTTAGTCTAGTGGGCATTATTTGAATTTTTTTAGCATGGTCAGCAATGTGTTTTACCGAATTTAATGATGCTGATGATCCTTAATATGATCCAACACCCCCTCGAGGGACCTTTTATGTGTTTTTGAGTATGTGGCGGAGGGGGGAGGGTCCAGGGTCTGTCAAAATGAGGGATGGCATGTTGGTTCTCTTTGAATGCATGAGTTGATTAGAGGAACATGAGGAATTCTGGTTTTTTAATATATTTGATTAAGAACTTCCATGGGACGATTTCCAGCTAGAAATGGGAAGGCATATGATATATCAAGTACCATGCAGTTAACACAGCTTCAGACTGGCAGGATTTTTGTTTTTTTTTTTGCTTTTTTTTTTTATATATATAGAAGAGACCTAGTGGCTTCTATAGGAAGGTGGTTCTTTTTCCTGCTATTCCATTTTATTGCTTATGTGAGTTGTTGGAGACTCACAGATTATCGGTCAATCAGTTGTGTGATCCAACAACTATTGGATATAAGTTGCACTTTCATCATCCTATGAATTATGAGAATAGTTTTCAATAAATGAGATGAGATGGTGGAACCTAAGTGGTGAAGTCACAAGGGGCAGGTCCTACGTGCCAATTTAGCTGGGCAATGGAGTGGTCTTTATATATGCCATTAGTAAACTAATAGAACCCACAAACCTTATGACCTCTTGTAGACATTTTCTTTGTCCACAAGTCCTGAGACACATTTGAAGAAAATAATATTTTGCTGAGTGATGCTACTAATACAAGAAAGTAAATTCCTTGAAGGTGCTGGAACATGAAGATTAAGTTAATAGAAAAAAGGGCAGTCCTAGTGCACGAGGCTCCTGCCACTGCAGGGTCTGGGGAGGGTCAGATGTATGCAGCCTTACCCCTGCAAGCAGAGAGGTTGTTTCCGTGACTCGAACCCATGATGTCCAGGTCACAGTGGAGCAACCTTACCGATGCGCCAAGGCCCGCCCTCATTAAGTTAATAGAAATATGGGTAAAAAAGAAATGGTTCCCTTTCTAAATATGTAAGAACCATTGGCTAATCTAAGCTATCTGGATATGTACAAGACAATGATTTGAAAAACGATGTGAATTTTTTGTCATACAGTTTAAAATTTGGAAAACCAGGTTCTTCCGCAGCAAAAGGTAGATCAGGTGGTTAGTGGGAGATCACAAGTATGAAACTGGAAGGCATAGTAAGGAATGAAATGGCATGAAAGGGGACTTTACCCGGATCTATTTTCTTGTACCATTCCTAGGGCCATAGGAGATTTTTTTGATAGATGACAATAAATTTCATTAGGTGGAAAAGCACAAGTACAACAATGACCAGAAGAAACACAGGGAATCCAAGATAAGGAAAGAGAAAATAACTATAGTGGAAGGAAAATCTCACAAATAAAGCACTCATAGCAACCCCATCTCTTGCCAAGGACCACCATTTCAATGGCTGATCTTTGGGTCCATTTGACTGAGAAATTAAATTGGCAGCCATTTATATGGTCTCTCTGAAGAACTGAGAAGGCCTTGAGGAGATTTAGATTAGGATATGCCCACGTCTTTGAAAGGTACCTATGTGATGATTCTTGAAGATGAATTCTGTTGCCTATTCTGGTGCAGAAGCACTCATCAATTACAGCCACATCAAATACTAAATTAGCTTGGTTATGTCAGATTCTAATGTACCTTCTTATTTAAAATTCTATCTACCTCAACATATCGTGGACTGTAATAGTACAGTGCTTTTCTATTTGTTACCAAATCAAGTGTTTTAATGCATGGTAAAGCACATCCATGCTCATTATCTTGTTCAGGAGAAAGTTTTAACTGGCTGAGGTAGTAATGTGATGCAGCAACCTATGATACAACATCAACATTCCTTTTTGATGGCCCATCCTACCTTAACTAGTTTCCAAACCGTCCAACCTTAGTCTAGCACCCAAATAGCCCAAGCAAACCTAGCATCCAAACAGCCCATCCAAGTTATCTTAACCCAATGCCCAATTATCCATCCCATGATCCATAACCCATTTACCCATGACACATTTGCCTGTGCACTATTCACCCATGATCCATAACCCATTTACCTATGACCCACCCACCATTTACCCATCCCATTTGCCCTGCTGGCAAGTCAAGACTTTCTAACTTCCCCTTAAGGCTCTATTTGATTGCATGGGAAGTTGGAAAAGTGAAGTGAAGTGAAGTGAAGTTAAGATGAGGTGAAGTGAAGTGAAATATGATTTCCCTCAACTTTCCAAAAGTTGTTTGGTTGCCATTGGAAAGTTGAGGGGAAGTTAAATTTTTTGAAAGTTTTCCAAAAGGAAATGCAACAATCCGAC
>JAOXJP010000003.1:2511642-2524879 GCA_025762735.1 Platanus orientalis
CCTTTTTTTGGAAAGTGGTTAGGAAAACTCATTTTCCATCTCTACGACTTTCCACACAATCAAACACCAAGAAAGTTGGGCAGGAAAGTTAATTTAACTTTCCACAAAATTTTCAACTTTCCATGCAATCAAACGAAGCCTAAATGTTATTTAGTATTTAAGGTAGAAAAAGTGGGCTTAATTAATACATGTTTCTGTTTTTATATGTACTTTTGTTTTCCCATGATAGTGGGTTTTGTAGTAAGGTTGTTGCATTGTTTTCTATATACTCTAAAAAAAAAGAAATGATAAGACTTTTGGGTTGCCATTTTTTGAGCCATTGCCATGTGCACGAGGTTCTCTCATTGTTGGTTGAGTGAATCCCCTATAGCTGAGTGAATCCAATTCATCCTCCTCCGGTTGAGTGATTCCCAGAATCCTTTATTCCCCTCATCTTCCGCATTTTCTCTTGCTGTATTCAGCACGTGCAGCCCTTGTTTTGGTGCTCCAACATTGGCTCTTGCAGCCCTCATTGGGTTCTATATTGGAGCTGCCTTTGCGGTACATGTTTCCCCTTTTGTGTTACATCATGATGCAAGAGCATCCATGAGCAACAAGAAGAAATTAGATGGTCATGGATGATTATGTGAGATCCACCTAGAGTTTTATTTTTTTTAGGTTTGTAGGTTTTCTTTCTGTTGAATTGTAATCTCATAACCTACTTTTAGCCCAAAGTTTATGAGGTCAAAACTTTCCCTTTTAGCTAGGTTTTGGTGTTTATTGTATGGTTATTCAGTTACCTTTCAAATGAGACCAAGATTGCACAATTCCGATGTGATTTGTAAGAATTATGACCAAATTACTGAAGGGGTATCAGTATATGACGGGATTAATGTTTTCTTGAGGGAATGAAGACAGTTGGGCTGTGGGGCCCAGGAGATTGTATTCTCGTACATATAAAGAGATATTCCCTCCCATGTGAATGAAGAGAAAGAGGGGTTTTAAATGGGTAGTTTTAGAAAGTCTTAGGTGAGTATTTTCTTGGGAATCAAGTTTTTGAGTTTAGTACTTTTTAGGGGTTTCTAAAAGTTGAAAGTTGTTGTAATCTATTTAAGGGTCCATCGCCAAACGTTTGAATAGAGAATGGTTATTTGAATTAAAGCTTTTGCTTTGTCTAGGGTTTTGAATTGAAGTTGGACTTTTTTTTAGGTAAATGAATAGTTGTATTGAACAAAGAAAAATATTACAATCTAGTATATGTACATTGATTTGCATCTCCCTAGGAAGCAAGAAAATCAGCAAGTTGGTTAGCTTCCCTTCCAACATGATATAGCTCAAATTCTTCAAGATCATCCAACAGCTTTAAAATCTTTCTTGTCCAGCACGAAGTCCTCCACGGGCTGTGACAATTCCCTTGAAGAATATCTACCCCAACTTTAGAATTCATCGTGATTTATATAGCCTTCTATAACCAAACTGTTTTGCCAAACAAACACCTCTATACAACCCATAGAGTTCAAGCCAGAGAATGTATCTAACATCAACAGTACCTGCAAAACCGAAAATTGGGCTCCCATCATCGTCTCACAAGAAGCCTCCATATTTGGCTCGCGTTCCTGAAAGGGAACCATCACAAGACAAGGCCCACCAACCATACTTCATCTTTCACAAAGATGTTTATGCATGGGATTGTTTCCAACATCAGTTTTAGCATTTTTTAATTTTGCCTTAACCTCAAAGAAGATATTTTGAAGTAACATCTCTTTTGGTTTAGCTTTATTCTCAAAACTCCGTAGGTTCCGTTCCCTCCAAATGTGATGTAAACATGCATAGAAGGCAAGACGAACAACCTGTGAAACAACACTTTTCCCTTTACAGTATCTTCCAATCCACCGACATTCTGAACCTACAGTATGTACTCTTCTTTGAAAGGGTGTCAAAGATCAAACTAACTCCAACCATATGTATTTTGCATATTCACATTGAAAATACAAATGATCCAATGTTTCTCTATTGTTCCAACAAAACACACACTGAGCTTTGGATAATTCCCAATCTGCAAAGGCGATCTGAGTAGGCAATATCTCAGTCAAAACTCTCCACGCCACAAAACTATGTTTGGAATTGTTGTTTGGAAACCAAATAATCCCATGCCAAGGAACAATAAGTGCAGTGTTGTGAAGCAAATTCCAAGCAGATTTGGTAGTAAACTTACCAGTAGAATTACCAATCCATACAACTCTGTCCTGCTCACCAGAAGCCTCTCCACACGGTACTTGAAGTTGGACTTTATTTATACCTTCCATAGTGGACTGTGAATACCCTATGGTAGTTGGACTACTGCAGGTTCTTCTCAAATTTTTCTTCTTTATTTTATGTGCTCATACAAGATAAGTACAATTTCAGTTCTGGAATTTTGATCTTCTTGTGCTGGAATTTTGAGTCCTGGTGTAAGTTTCTTATGTTTTATGCAGTTAATGTTTTCAGAATTTTCTTATTTTTTGTGGAGTTTTTGTTCCTTCATTGATCTCTCTTACTAAAAAATTTCAGAGGGATAGTTCTACATAGCATTTTAAATACATTTCCTATGGCTGCCTTAAAATTCCAGCACCCTAGAACTTTATAGTTAAGCATTTTAAACTGCATACATGGAGCCCTATAAAACCTAATTTGGTGTTTGATTTGGGCCCATAACCCATAGCTTGTAAAGGCTTGTAAGATATCCTACACATTAGTGCATACTTTCCTACAAGAATTTTATTGAGACGATGGTTTTTGAAGCCAAAGTTATTTACTCTCCCATCCGGGAATCTTAGTTCTGATCATTGACAAATATAATGAAACTCTGATTTCTTTAAGTGTCGTTGAGAGGATCTTACAGAATGCTGAAGACCGACATTATTCCCATTATAATGATGATGATTTGTTGTTCAAGTCGACAAGGAGCATTTTATGGATGTTGCTGAGCATTATATGATTATGTTGATTGTAAAGTTGTTCATTTGGAGGTAGGGTGTAGATGGACCAAATACAAAGCAGATATGCGTACATCTGTATTCGATTTGTTAACATATATCTGTATTCATTCCGATATATTGCAAAATGGGATTCATATTCAAATTTGATCAATTAGCTGAATATCGAATACGAATCCGAATATCCGATTGATTTTCTATAGAGCAAAAAAAAAAAAAAAAAAAAAAGAAAGAAAGAAAGAAAAAGAAGTTGGAGTTAGGATTGGGTTGCTAAGATGGAAGAAGACGGAGATTGGGACTTTATGCCACTTTGGTTTCCAAGAAGAAGAAGAAGAACTAAAAAAAGGAAAGGAAGAATGAGGGGGGAAGAAGGAGAATGAGCCTATTAGCCACAACCTCAAGTTGCCGGAGATTTCTTCAGAAGGGAGTAAATTGGATATGGAATCTTGAAATCACTGGAGGGATTGGTTCTTTCAGAGATTTCTTCAGAGGTCATTGGAAGTTCAAAGCTTTTCAACATGCCGGAGCTGGATGTCACTGTTCCCAACTCCTCACCTCCGTTTTACTCTCCCTTTCGGATCTCCCTCTCATCCCTTTCTGTTTTCTAATATGTTGAGTAAAGGGATCTTAAAAGAAATCTTTTGAATCCCAAGATTTTATCTGATTCCAAATGAAAAATATATTAGACAATTATATGTATATTAAAAAAGAGTCAACTCAGGGTAAAATTAAGTAAACCCAAGTCCACCCTGATTTTTTTATTTGTTATTTACTTCTTTTATCAGGGCTAAGATTCCTGGTCAGGCCTGGTCTGTCCAATCCCTAATCTAGACTTTAATGTGTATTTAAAAAAATAATAATAATATAAATTATATTTACTACAAGACTCTCCTTTAAACCCAGTATTTACTGAGACACCCATGCCATGTTCAAAAAATGAAAAATCGTATAGATTGTTGCTAATTATATTTACCAAAATACCCTTGTTAGATGCATGTCACTCATGTGGTATGAGAAGGTACTGTGTAACACAACTTATATTATTAAATTATATACTATTAATCTATGACATTGATTAAGTATATAATTGGTAGTAATCTAATTATATATTGTAACTTAAATGGACAGATATTACTCGGAGAGGATGTATACATATCTGTCTTCAGTTCGTTTTTAAATGAATATTTACTAAATGAATCAAATATTTAAATGAATTGGATATAGATGCATCCGTATTTGCTTTAAGGAGACCGAATACGAACGGATACCCGATAAATATCGAAAGTTGACAGCCCTATTTGGAAGGTAATAAGGTGATCTTTGGCAAGCAATGGGTTGAAGAAAGGGATGTTCACTATGATTTTAGGGTAAATGTCTGTCAAATTATTAAAGATGGTCAATGTTATGAATTTAGACCAAAGCCGAAGCAGTCTAGCATGGTTCCTCAACCTTATGAGAAGAAATGTATTATCAAGGAAGATGTGCTAGCTAAAGGAACTTAGGATGAAGTGCTAGATCAAGCAACTGAAGACAATGAGCCCAATGGATCCAATGAGAGAGCTGATGAAGAGGCTGACAAGACTGCTGATAACAAAGATGAAAAGGCGCTTGATGACAAGACAACATTACAAGATGCATTTCTTACTAATGAGCCAGCCTTACATGTTAAAGGACGCACCCTTGTTGTTCTTAAGCAAGAGATGGGTTTGCAAACAGAGTCTTGCATTATGATGAGCAGAATTTTGTCTGCATCCTAAGACTGGAATCTTCACTTCTTTCATCTCAATTATTTTCAAAGATGAGGGCACAGCAATTCGAGAAAGTCAACTATGAGAAGAGTGCAGTTGATTTCAGAAGAATGGTTTCATCAACACAATCAGGCTCAAGTAGATCTTCATCAGAGAGTTTGTGGTCGAACTCTTTCCCACCACGAGGAATGTTGCAAGAGCATCCATGAGCAACAAGAAGAAACTAGATGATCAATTGGGGTCCACCTAGATTTATTTTTTATTTTTGATTTTAAGGTTAGTAGTTTTTCTTCTTTTGAGTTGTAATCCCATACCTTTTAGCCCAAATTTACAAGGTCAAAACTTACCTTTTTAGCTTGGTTTTGGTGTCTTTAGAAAGGTTACTCAGTTACCTTCCAAATGAGACCAAGATTGAACAATCCGATGTGATTTGGGAGGGTGTTAATCAAATTACTGAAGGGTATTACTCTGTGACATGAATAATTTTTTTAAGGGAACAAAGATAGCTGGGCTGTGGGCCTCAAGAGATTGTATTCTCTCATATGTATGAAGATATATTCCCTCCCATACGTATGAAGAGAAAGGGGGTTTTAGTTGGGTAGTTTTAGAAAATCTTTGGTGGGTATTTTCTTAGATATTAAGTTTCTGATTTTAGTAAATTTTAGGGGTTTCTAAAAGTTGAGAGTTTCTGTAATCTATTTAAGGGCCTGGCCCCATTCGCTTGAATAGTGAATGGTTATGATAATTTAAGCTTTTGTTGTCTAGGGTTTTGAACTGAAGTTGGACTTCATTCATACATTCCACAGTTGGACTGTGAATGCTGTATGGTACTTGGACTATTGCTAGTTCTTCTTCTCAACTTTTCTTCTTTATTTTATGTTTTCATACCATATAAGTACAATTTCAGTTATGGAATTTTGATCCTGTTGTTTTGGATTTCTGAGACAAGGTTTGAGTTTACAATGTTTTACGCACTTAATCTCTTCAGGGTGCTGCCCTGAAATTCCAGCACCCTGGAACTTTATAGTTCAGCATTCTAAATTACACATGGAGCTCTATTATAACCTGATTTACTGTTTGATTCGGACCCATAACCCATTAGGTAGACTAACAAGTAATATCAATTTACTTGCACATTATATGATCTCTTGCTGCATGCTGTCATAGGGTTCTCAGCAGGATCTATTGCAGTTATAGCATAGCATCCCAACTTGAATAATTCATATATACAGACATCACTGATTGTATTGCTGGTATAGGCCTGTTCATTTCATCTCCCTTTGTTTTTGAAATTGTTCCTATCTTTACGAATTGCAAATAATTAACTATCATTAACATGAGAAATATTAGAGATAGAGATATCATTATTTGTGTTGCTGGTACTTACATGTTAATCAGCACCTCCCTGTGCTTGAATGTGTTCCTACATTTACACACTACAAGTAATTAACTATAATTAGCATGTAAAGTTGTACTTAACTCCACTTTTTTTTTTTTTTTCATTTCTGTTTGTGATGTATTGTAATGTTCATAGGGTTGAGATACGCCGGCACCAGAAATGGCGATGCACATGAGTTGCTTTACAATTATGCAATTTGCTTTCTGAATGAGGTTTGTTCATCCTGATGGTGCTTTACATATCTCTGATAGTTGAGAAGTTAAAAAGCAATCCATCAACGTTTGCAGATCAAACCTGTTTCAGTTACAAGTGGGAATACCTTACCTAAGGGGTTGTCTCAGTATGTAGATCGAGGCATATTAGAGATATGCCTGCACCTCATTGTTCTTTCCCTTTCTGTGGTAAGGTGATTTTAGTTTGGTTTTATTAGGGTTTGCAAATAAGTACCATGGCTAAGTGTCTGCTGCTAATATTATGTGAGACCAGGTTATGGCAGGTTCAGGACATCTGCAAATATTTCGTTTTTTAAGGTTTCTTCGTGGTCGAAACTCTGCTGATGGGCATGCTAGTTATGGTATCCAAATGGCTGTAAGTTTGAGTTACTTTTTGTACCCTTATGAGATGTCTAACACTGCTGCTGGCCATGCTTAAGAATATCCCAAAGTCATTTTTGAAAGCACACCTATTACATGATGGCAAATAAGGCTTGAATTGTGAAAAACTTTCATTTGAGTGAACTTCTCATACAAGTGCATCAAATGAAGTAACACATGTGAGGAGATATATATGTGTGGGCTATGTATTTTTTATGGATTTTCAACCGATACATTGAAAATCATATAACTTGTTTGTGATTCTTCTGGAAATGATTCAACTTCAGTTCTCAGGCATGTGAATTGATCTACAGGATGTGTTTTGAATTGTAAATCCCAACATTTTAATACAACGACAATGACCTTATCCCAACTACGTCAGCTACTAGAATCTTGTTCCACCATTCCACTCTATCTGGGACCATATCTGCTGTTAAATCACACGCCACCATGTCTCTCCTCGGTACTTCAACAGTTCAACCCAAGAAAATTTTGGCCTTCCTCCTTGTCCTTTTAGCACCTTCAACTTGCATCATATCACTTCTTACTGGTGCAGTCATTGGTCTTCGTTGCACATGACCAAACCATCCCAGTTGACTTTCGTTCATCTTCTCATCTATTGGTGCTACACCTAAGCTCCGGCAAATGATTTATTTCTATATCTATCTTTTCTAGTTTTGCTAAAATTTCAGTGAAACCTATAAGTTAATATTCATTAGCTCTAGAACATGTGCCATGTTTTGGTTGTTGCCATAAAATGTCCATATTGGTTCTTTACTCTCAAGTGAATTTTCTTTTCTTTTGATTTTTCTATTATCTGATCAAAAGATTTTGATTTCTGAAAATATTTAATTTCCATAAACCTGTTCCCTGGTTTACATTAGTGCGCAATTTGGCTGTTGATAACTGTCAGATTCAGACCAACTGTGGACGGTTTTATATGGATCTCATTATGTATTTATAACATGAACAATGTTCTTTTTTTTCTTTTATCATAATAGTATTAGGACTGTGTTTCCTTTGGGTGATTTAAGCTGTAAATTCTGCTTTCATGTGGGAATCATATTTGAGATATATTGGCTACAAATTCTTTCAATGAAATAAAGTGAACAGTAAACCCCATCGATGGATTCTACTTTGGTCATCAGTTTGAGTGGTTACAATGTGAAAGGTAGTTTCTGGAGTGTAAGGTAATTTCTGGGAGAATGGGAAGAAAGCAAAGCAAAAAGTGATTTATGCATGTACCATTTTCTTGGATCATAACTTCTGATTCAATTTGTTGAGTACAAATTTCTTCTTAGTCCAATATATTTATTTCTCTTCAATTTTTAGGTAAGCTTAGCTATTGGTTTCTTGTTTCTTGGTGGAGGAATGCGGACTTTTTCAACTAGCAATAGTGCCATTGCTTCTTTGCTGATTGCCCTTTATCCACGCTTACCTATAGCACCAAATGACAACCGCTGCCACCTTCAGGTATATCGAAATGTAGAGCGAACAGTTCAGGTGTCTGGGGAATTTCATGGCTGTCTGTTTAGAGGCAAAGGTGTGGGGAAGTGTGGGTAAGTGTACAATTTTCCCACTTTTTCCCACAAATTGGCTTGTCTGTTATGTGTTAAAAGGCGGGAAAACTACTCAGAAAATTTGCCTTGGGAAGCGAAACTTTCCCACCTTTTGCCAACACGCTTATAAACTATTTTGTTGCCTTTTCCTGCCAAATGAAAGTAGAGTGTGGGGAAGTAAAGTGAATGGTAACTTTTCCACACTTTGCGGCCTTTTTGCTTGCAATCGGATGTGCATTGCCACAAAAAAATTGACTTTTTTGTCCTTTACTTTGCTACCTGTTCCCATGGTGGTTTTCCCATCTTTTCCTATTGCAGGCAATTACCTCTAAACAGACACAGCCTTAAGGAATCCCCATATTATGATAGGAAGCAGAAATGAAGTTTCTCTCCCTACCTGTGCCATAAACACACTCTTCAGCCCAAATTTATCTAATTGGATGACCATTTGATTTCGTCACATCTTTTGGATAGTTTGAGCAAAGAGTATGGTTAATGCTCCAGAAACAGTTCTCTAGAGATTACGGTTATCTGATAGGGTTTGTTTTCTACCTAGAATATCTCCTTGGTGGGATCCTTTCATTGTTGAGCCCATTTGAGCGTGCTGTGTAGATGGCACAGGCAGGGAGGATGTATCTTCCCTTCCTCCAGTATTGACTTAGAATATCTCTTGTTTCTCTCATATCTAATTTTCTGGAAGTTGTATTTTTCAGGCATTCAGACACTTGTATGTCCTTGCCACTGAAGCTCGCTGGGTTCAAACAGTTGATGTTGATACAGGTCTACCTGTCTATGCCCCTCTTGAAGTGACTACCATAGAAACAGAGCATTATGCAGAGACAAGCTTTTGTGAAGTCACTCCTTGTATTCTGCCAGAACGAGCTGTAGTAAGTTGTGGAGTTACTGATGTTCAATCACTTGGTGAAATCCTTCTCTTTTTTTTCTTCATTAATAATTTCCGTAGGAATTTTTCCTTCCATTTTCTCAGAAAACCCATTGACCTTGGCTTCCATGGTATGATTTAATTCTTATAGATTATGGAAGACATGTTGGGAAGGGTTGTCAAGCACTCCAATGTGTTGGAGTATAAATTGTAGATGTTTTTTATTTTATTTTATTTTTTTATATATACAATCTGACTTCTCAAAACTGAAATGATGTTAACTCTTCAAACAAAATGCTTAAATGGATAGATTATCTTAGCACTGTGGAAGTTTGGGAGTTCCACTGTGAAACATATCTAACAAGTTTACTTGTTTGCTTCTATTCAACTAATTAATGAAACTAGACTTTTGGATTTCATGTGAGAGTATAAAATTGTCCATCCTGCTTTCAGCTGAAGACTGTACGGGTTTGTGGGCCCAGGTATTGGCCTCAAGTCATAGAGCTTGTTCCCGAAGGTAGGGATGGATGCATTCTTTGTGTATCCTTTATATATATATATAATTCTTGAAACATCGCAGTATGTAATTTTCTATGATTCTTTTACAGATAAGCCATGGTGGAGTTCTGGAGAAAAGAACGATCCATTTAACTGTGGCATCATATATATCAAGCGAAAAGTTGGGGCTTGTTCCTATGTGGATGACCCAGTTGGCTGTCAGTCGTTGCTGTCACGAGCAATGCACAAGGTTGTAATCACATTATAGTTTTGTATATGCTGACTCTCTTCTCCCCCAACCCATTATAATACAGTGCTGTTCAAAATGTCCTTTTTAATTGCAGGTGTGTGATTTGACAAGTCTGAGGGCTTGTACTGCTAGTATCAATGGAAACAATGAACCTGGTTCATTTAAGGTTGATCAGTTGGTTAGTACGTTCTCATCTGATCCAAGCTTAATAGCATTTGCACAACTATGTTGTGATCCTTCCTGGAATAGCAGGCAAGTGTGCAGGTGTCCAGTCTCATTTGTCTTTTTTAGTCACATATGGTTTACAATTTCTTTGAAGTTTTTGAAATTATGCTAAGATTACTTATCTTTTTCGGGGCACAAAATAAAATTCAACCAGAACAAAGTTTTGTCAAAATTTTTTCTTACTTTCTAGGGATGCAAAACAAAAATTAAGAGGAATATAAATGCTCTCTAAATTCAATAAAATAAAATCATATTATGTCAATGAAAATATTGAAATATTGGTGATATTTTGATTAAACTCTTCAAGAAAATGTTGAAGTTTACTAATTTATGTATCTTCTAGCACCTTAAGTTTTTTTTTTTTTGTCTCTTTTTTTGGTGAAAGCACCTTAAGCTTTTTGGAGGTGAAAGCACCTTAAGCTTTTTGGAGAGTTGGTTAATTCACTGTTAACATGGTATCAGGGCTTAGCCAGGTCACGAGTTCGAATCTCATGGAAGTATAAGTATTCTCCCGGACCTATTATTGCACATGTGTGCATGCATTGTAGACTTGCACCTGGTTTCCCTAGCATTCTTAGGAGAGAGCGGTGTTCCTCCCAAGGGGGGTGTTGAAGTATATTAATTTAGGTATCTGCTAACACCTTAAGGTTTTTGGAGAGTTGGTTAATTCACTGTTAAGAAAAAATTCTATTTTTATGGATATCTTTCAAACATTTTGGCAAAATTGACTCCCTTGATTAAAAAATAAAATAAAATTGAGACTCTAAAAAGCAGATTTCCATTGTTGGCAATCTGCTTTCCTATTGTCCTTCAAATCTTAAACCTTGAAAGAAAGGCGTAAATTAGATTTGTGAAGTGGCCATGTTTCACAACATGATGACTTGGCCTCACTATCATATATTCATGGAGCAACTATACTATTGTCACCCAATTCATTATAGGGATGAGCCAGCTCAAAACTCTATGTGGTTTAGAGGGAGAGAGAACATAATGCCAGAGTTGTGTTTTGGTTTACCAAAGTTTATGTCACTCTATTTTTGAGTCTTACGGTGGTAGTTGGTATGGGTGCCGAGTGTCTTAAGTGTGCATATGTTTCCAACATGGCAACCTCTAAAAATCTTGGTTCAAGGATATGACTATATGAATTATTAAAAAATATATTATAACACATAAGGAAAATAAAATAACCACAGTATAATTAAAATTGAAAAAGTACAAGAAGAATGTATCAATTTATGGTCGAACTCTTTTGAGCTTTTTGGGGTGCATTGGGCTACTCTAAGATGTTTGTTGGAAGTTCTTAAAAGTTAAAAGTTGGAGCTTTTGGGAAGAAGGACGACATTTTGTGGAGCTTCTTACCCGTTGTTATTTGTTAGAGAGCATGGAATGAGATATTATTTGGATTTTTTAAAACAAATATAGTACTTTAGAGGTGGTGTAATGTAAAGTGAAAATGGATGACAATGAATTTGGTCGTCCATTCGTAAGGAGTTGAGAGATGTGTGTCTGTGTGTGTGTGTGTGTGTGAGTGTTTGTTTTAATCCAAGACAATTTACCTTCTTCTTGCCCTTTTAACACGTCAACTTGCACCATCTCACTTCTCACTGGTGCAGTCATTGATGTGTGTGTGTGTGTGTGTGTTAACCCAAGACAATTTACCTTCTTTCCCTTTTAACACCCGTCAACTTGCAACATCTCACTTCTCACTGGTGCAGTCATTGATCTTCATTGCATATGACCAAAGCATCTCAGTTAACTGTCCACCTATTGGTGCTACACATAAGCCCTCATGAATATCTAGTCTTGCCTCTCATCCATCTTAACATCCTTTTCTCGGCCACACTCATTTTATGTATGTGTTGATTCTTGGCTGCCCATAATTTTGCTCCATAAAACATGGATGTTTGTATTTCGATTTGTAAAATTTTCCCTTCAATTTTAATGGTATTTGTTTATCACAAAACACTCTGAAACCATCTCTCCACTTCTTAATTACTTCCTCATTTCTACTCCTATATCTAAAATTATATTCCAGATATTCTATTTTAGTCCGACTTATCTTAAAATGTTTTGATTCTTGAACGTCCCTTCATAATTCTAATTGGCATTTACCCCTCATCTAGCCTCGTTAATCAAAACAATATCATCAGCAAAAAGCATACACCATTATACCTCATCTTGTATATGCCTAGTCAGCTCATCTATAACTAGGGCAAAGAGATGGGCTCAATGTTGACTATTGTTAAAAAAAAAACCTATTGTGATTGTAAAGTTGCTTCTCTTCCACAATTGTTATAACGCAAGTTGTTTTTCCATCTTACATATTCTTAACCAAGTCATTACATATACATGTGACCCAAGAAGTGGCAGAGCCTTTAGGGAAAATTGACTGACTGACATAGGGATGGGTTTCTTTTTTTTGGGGTCTTATTAAAAGGTTGGAGAATTTAAAACTTCACATGAGAGAGGATACAAGATAAAGGAAAACACCTAATCTTGAAGAGGTAGTTGCAAAGAGTTTGATGAAGATCCTAGGACCTAGATAACATCATGAAGGTGATACATCAGTCAACCTTGGGGCAGCTATGGGACAACAGGCTGTTCCATTAGAAAGGACAGCTTCTAGGTCTGTTTATGAAAGAGTTGGTGCTTCACATTATGCTTGCTATGTGTGGTTCTGTGGTTCTTGATCAGGGTAGATATAAGAACGACAACACCATGGGAGACATCACCAAGAAGGTATGTTTTGATGTTCAAGAATTTGATGGGATGATTGATCCTCACCATTTTTTATTATTCTCAAAGGAGAAATTATGGTTTATTGATTGGTTAATTAAATTGGAAGAATGCTTTTATTGATATGATCTGACACATGATCGAATGGTGAGGTTCACTTAAATGAAATTGGCCACGTTAAAATTTGGTGGATCATTGAAGAAAAGAAACTTCGTAAAATGGGACATCAAGTTTTACCCTTTGGTAGGAGATGAAGTGATGTGGAATGTGGAGCTTACTTAAATTTATAGGCTTATTTAGGGGTATTTTTGGTACTTTATTTTTAATATATTTGTATGACAATAAAATTTTAGTTTTATTAGTTTTAGGTTAATCTCTGTCTCTTATACACA
>JAOXJP010000003.1:2532115-2548867 GCA_025762735.1 Platanus orientalis
TTTTAAATTCAACAATCTATTCTCTATATTCTATATATTGTTATATTTTTACGAAACGGATATTAACCGGAACGGAAGAATATATATCCGTATCCTAACCGTTTATAATGGATGTTTTTATAAACGGACTGGATAAGCTTATTTCAGATACGATGCGGACCAGAACACGGTAATTTTTCGGATAACTTGCAGCCCTAAATGAAATTATCTGCAAAGCTTGCAAATGGAGCCAATGTGTCAACATGGCAGAAAAGTCTAAATAAAGTGTTCTTGTTACATAGTTGCCATGTGTATCTATATTTATTTGCCAGAACTTTTTTTTTTTTTGGATCACTGTATAAATTGCCAGACAATAGGTACTTTAGATTTCCCAAGTCAAAAAGTTTGATTTTTGAGTCATTGCTTTGGGAACTGAAGTTTTCAATTGCATGATGCTAATCATAGAGTGGGTTTTCCAAAAGTTAAATATTATTTATGCATAAACATACCTGATCTAATATGCCCTTTGCTATTTGTTTCTGTTAATATCTCAAGGTCTGTGAGAGATCACTTTCTGGTTCTGGTGCTGGCCCTAATGCATCAGCTGCTGCTCAATTCGTAAGAGCTGAGATGTTACCCAGTGGTTACTTGATTCGGCCATGCGAGGGAGGAGGGTCAATCATACACATTGTCGACCACCTGAATCTTGAGGTTTGAGTTCTAGATGTTGGCATTTCAAGCCATCCTTCCTTGGCAACAACTTATTTATTTATTTATTTTTTGTTCCTTACATAGGCATGGAGTGTGCCCGAGGTGCTGAGACCACTTTATGAGTCATCCAAGGTTGTGGCTCAGAAAATGACAATTGCGGTAAGTGATGAACAGTTTATAGTGTTCTGACCATGCTGCTCAAGTTATTTCTTTGTCACATAAATATTATTTGTGAACTTTGAGAATAGACTATGCCATTCCATAATTTCAACTTAAAATAAGTTACTAGTTTCCAGTAACTCATCGTTCCTTCTTGCACTCAAACCACCATTCCCCTCCCCCCAACAGTAATACACACCAAAAAGGAAAGAAAACTGATTAAGAATTTTCTGCGTAGGCATTGCGGCACATCAGACAAATTGCTCAGGAGACAAGTGGTGAGGTGGTATATGGTATGGGAAGGCAGCCTGCTGTTCTTCGTACTTTTAGCCAAAGATTGAGCAGGTAGTTTTTATGGTTCTTTTACTTTCTATTTCGTACTTTTAGACCTGGATTTGGGCCAACCAGTCAGATTGGCTCATCTGGGAATTCAACAACTAAGTGATTAAATGTGATACATGTACTGGATATGCATTGAACCCACTTTAACAGGTGAACTGACAGGTTACTGTACTATTAAAAAATTTCTTTTTTTTATAAGAAAAAAAATTATTCAAAGAAAGAATGGAGGGACGAGCTGCTATACAGTGTGGGGATAAGGCATCCCCATGGAAACAAAACCAAGAAACAAAACAACTAGCTCAAACCGATAGCAGACTTCCAATCCCTCAAGAGGCCTCCCCTATGGTCATTATCACAGGGCTCTAATCAAGGATTCAACCATGGTGGTTAGTTGGCATGGACAGGGTGGAAGGGGCCCTGAAGCGGTTTGGAAGTTTCTGCCTGGCACTTTGCTAGTGCATATGGAAGGAAAGAATTGACATAATTTTCTAAAGTTGGGTCAACTTTCAATAGAGCCTTCATCTGTCACTTATAATTTTTTGTTAGATTGGTACTCTGTCGAGGAGTTTGGTGAGGGCCATTAGAATTCTATATGGGATGAGGGATGATTTCTTAGTGGGGATTCACATAGTGTATGTTTGTTTAGAAGTTAAATGAAATAAGTGAAGTGAAGTGAAGTTAAATGATAGAAAGTGTGAAGTGAAGTGAAACGAAGTGAAGTAAAAGTGGATTGAAAGTGAAGTTAAATTGTGTTTTCCTCCCACTGTTTGGTTGAAAATTAACAGGAGAGAGAGAGAGGGAGAGAGAGAGAAAGCATACTTCATTTTCCTTACAAAATCCGACCAATTTGGTCAGATTTTGCTTGTAGCTAGAATCATGTTTGGGAAAATCTGACATGGTAAGCCCAAAAATTTAGATTTAACTTCATTTTTAACCAAACACCTGTGTAAGATGCAAAGAGGAAAAACCGTACAACTTTTCTTAATTTTTTTGGGGTTCTCCCCCCAGTTGATTTCCAACCAAACTGCCCCTTATATTTTTTGGCTTCTTTTAGTTCACCTCCCTGGTGAACCTGTTCTCCTTTCTTTTTATGAATTTCATCTGTGAAAAAAAAAAAGAGTGGTCCAACTGATTTGACTTACCTAAACTTTATAATATCGATGTGTGTGTGTTGTTATATGCAGTTTATTTATATCCTGTGCCATCTGTTCATATTTATTTTTATTAATTTTTGTAGAGGATTCAATGATGCTATCAATGGATTTAATGATGATGGCTGGTCCTTGATGAACTGTGATGGTGCTGAAGATGTAATAATTGCTGTTAACTCGACCAAAAACATGGGCACCATTGTCAGTCCTGCTAATGCTCTTCCCTTGTCCGGAGGCATCCTCTGTGCTAAGGCATCCATGCTACTCCAAGTGAGTTCCGAGTCAATAATTATGATTAGCATGGTCTTCAATGTTTTGGATGGTATCTTCTTTTTCATTTCTTACTATCTCAATCATCAAGTGTTGAGACTCGAGAAGCATTGTTGGATTTTACGACCTTGCCAGGAATAATCTGAACCACCAAATGAGAAGCATAATGATTTATTTACAAAGCTTTATGAGAAAAATAATTGACGGACAAACAAAGATGCACTTACTTTGGCTGGGCCCCAAACAACCAGTTTGAGGTCTCATTCTGGAAAAATGCGACTGAATCAGTAACTTTTAAATCAGTTGTTTACTTAATTTATTGAAATTGGCAATTGCTTGATCTGCACACGGTGAGCTCAGAAATGAAGACCCTCTTTTAAATATAGAGACTGTGGACACCACTAGGACATTTCTTGCAGCTTTTTGCACTGTCTGACTAGGGTTGTGGATATCTTTATAATGACTTGGATATAGTTCTAACTTGCTGATAATTGGGAGTTGGGACTCCTGTTGATATTTTCAAAATCTTCAAATCTACTTTATGTCATTGTCTTGTGAGTCCAAATTTTGGTTGGTAGTAATCAGTAATTATAAATTCTGTGCATAATTTCAGTTTTAGGGCATTCTGTGTTGGCATAAAAACTGATGAATTGACTGTTCCATCATTAGAATGTTCCTCCTGCACTGCTGGTTCGATTCCTGAGGGAGCATCGCTCTGAGTGGGCTGATTTCAACATTGATGCCTATTCTGCTGCGTCATTGAAAGCTGGCTCATATACCTTCCAGGGATTGAGACCCACCAGGTTTTCTGGGGGCCAAGTCATCATGCCTCTTGGTCACACAGTGGAACACGAAGAGGTTTGATTGTGCTCTTTATTTTGCTGATGGTTGTGTGCTCTCTACATTCTATTGGCTTGCCATATATATATATATATATATATATCGGCGTACTAAACAATGGAAATTTCAACTGACCCTTTTTGGATTTCTCCATATCTTTATCATGAAGGAACTCTGCATTACTTGCTCTGTCTCATATGCTTTTAATATCTTTTAAGCATTAGTTGACAGAGAATACTATTTGTGTTTCTTTGGAGAACTTCCAGAAAGTGTCTTTTTCCCCTGTACCAACATGCAAAAAACTAATCTAGTTTGTGTATCTAATTGTTAAGTTCAACAGATCTATGGTGATGTTAAATGCTACCTTTGTTGTGATTTCACATTTATAATATTCAATGATATTCAGTTTGCAATAATGCATATTATTGATTTGTGGAGTATATTTCAGTTGCTTGAAGTAATTCGACTTGAAGGTCAAGCTCTCACTCAAGAAGAGGCTATTCTATCCAGGGATATTCATCTTTTACAGGTTCTCTTCAATACATCAGTGAATTACTTTATTAGTGTTTTTTTCAATTGTTATTGGCCCATTAACCTTTTAACTTGTTAGTGTAAAAATAAAATTATCCAAATCTTGCTGAATAAGTAAAAAAGACGGTTACTTGTTGGCATATGTGAATTCAGCCAGTCAAAGTGTGAGAAATTGTGACTTGGACTCAAAATTCTTTGTCCTGAAAGCATGAATAAGTTATGGGGTAAACCATTATGTGGTTTGTCATATGTTTTTTGGGCTGGTTATCTAGGAATTTATATTAGTAAAGAAATGTTACTAGTGTCTTAGCCTGCTCTTTATTTCTTGCAATTATAAAGGAAGAAACAAAAGTTGAAAAGAATGTTTGGGTGCTTTTTATTTCTTGCTATTTAAACAATTCTGATATTGGTATTAATATATTTTTAGAATTCTTCTGTGGTGCAGATTTGTAATGGAGTGGATGAGAATGCAGTGGGAGCCTGCTCTGAACTTGTTTTTGCTCCAATTGATGAATTGTTTCCAGATGACGCTCCACTGCTACCTTCGGGGTTTCGGATCATACCATTGGATTCAAAAACAGTTGAGTTTAAATATGCTCCAACTGAACTTCCTTTGTCTTCCCCCTCCTCTCTCTCTCTCGTGGGGTGGGGGGGGGGGGGTGTTCCTCTCCTGTTGTAATTTTTAGGCCTAACTATTCTCAGATAACTATTCACATAAAAAATTAAATTTAAAAAAAAAAAAAAAAAAAAACACTATTCTCAGATAACTGGTCAGCTGGTGCTAACACAAAGTGTAAACCTCTCACTTCACAGTTTGACTCAACCAGGTTAATGACTTACCTATTAATTAGAAGTTTCTGGCCCAATAGGACTTTGATTGTCAATGGATCAGCAACTTTGGCTCATTGTTTAAATCACAATAGGGGTTCAGTATATGGAGCACATTTAACTGAGTTTACTTGGCTAACAAGCAAGTTCATCTGTAAGTCTTTCCAAGGATATCCCCATCTCTTAGTATTGTTGAGCTAATTGAGCTCTGACTTTAGAATGTATCCGTGGCTGTTTAATTGGCTAATTGATAAGTTGATCTACAAGTTGTACATTGTCTTTGACGTGGGAAATTTGGCATTTTAATGATGCACTGTCTGATACAAAAAGTTGTCAGAACTTGGATGCAGTGTTTTGATCCTGGCTGAACCTAGTTTAGGTATCTGAAGAACAACTATTCTGATGGTGAAAATTTTCTTTTTGGATGGAGGTGCTCAGGAGGAAGAAAAAAAAATTAATGGTACTTTTAGGACTTCTGTTTCTTTTACTCTGAAGTAAGCGTCTTGTTATTGTAGAAGCTTCTTGTGTTGTCAACACATTCTATATTTATAAATTTTTATAATAATTTTAAACCCCTCCCCAGATCATAGCAATCTTTCAAAAGATTTTACTCTTCTCTGCATCCACATCTGTTTCTCCTGT
The DNA here is from genome assembly GCA_025762735.1 of Platanus orientalis. Classification (NCBI taxonomy): domain Eukaryota; kingdom Viridiplantae; phylum Streptophyta; class Magnoliopsida; order Proteales; family Platanaceae; genus Platanus; species Platanus orientalis. Next base: position 2,537,569 of record JAOXJP010000003.1, read on the forward strand.
GACCAGCTGCAGGTCATCCTGAGAAAAGAAAGTACTGTTCAACTTCTAGTGAACTTACTTCTCGATGTTCTTGATTTTGAGTGAACTCCCTTGATGAATTAGTGAGCAAAAACTGTGTCCAAGTCTGAGTCCATGGTTCTAAACACCTAAGAGATTTTGAAAATTTTACTTGTAAGGATATTTTAGCAAAGTCTGTGTGGCTAGTCTTTCGCCTCCAAAAACTAATGGTCACTTTTATACAGTGTGGGACACAAGATGCTTTGACTGCACATCAGACATTGGATCTAGCATCCAGTCTTGAAGTAGGGGCAGCCACAAATCGAGCTGCGGGAGATGCGTCTTCAAGTGCTTATAATGCTCATTCAGTGTTGACCATTGCCTTTCAATTCCCTTTTGAGAACCATCTCCAGGATAATGTTGCAAAAATGGCTCAACACTATGTCCACAATGTGATTTCCTCCATCCAAAGGGTTGCAATAGCCATAGCTCCATCTGAATTGAGCCCACTTGTGGGCCCAAAGCTATCTCCAGGCTTTCCAGAAGCTCCTCTGCTTGCTCAGTGGATCCACCAGAGCTATAGGCAAGTACTGCTAAGCATAAAATATCTTAATTCATGTTCAAAAATTAAAGATAAATATCTGAAACCAGTATTTCTAGTTGTGTACGAGTCTTCCCATCAATTTACTCCCTCCCCAAACATAAAACAAAATAAAAGTGCCATCATTTATCTGGACTAATTGATGAATTTTTTTCTTTCACCACTAAGATACATATTCCTTTCTGTATTTCTTTCCAGACACCATTTGGGAGCAGAACTGCTAAGGTCTGATTGCCAGGGTGGTGAGTCAGTGTTGAAACAACTCTGGCACCATCCAGATGCCTTGTTATGCTGCTCATTGAAGGTATGATTACAGTTTCTTGTGAAACATTGCCCCATCCAGTGCTGTCAAATGCATCAAGTGATGGACCTGGCTGGTCAATTGGGTGCTTTCTCTATTCAATCACCCACTGACATGCTCAACTTGGATTTTAAAGAACTTAAGACATTCGAATTGTACCAATTTTGATTAATGTTACCCATAAAGAAATGCCGTTACAAATTTGACTTTTTGATGATTTGAATATATGCAAATTTATTTATCTTCATAAGAATCAAACTTATATACAGTTAATTTGCGTAAGCTTATATAAATAACTATTTATATCAGCTCTATTTACTATCTAGCCAGGAGCCTAGTTTGGGGAATCACCTACACTTTTAAGCACCTAGAGAGACCAGACTAACAACCCTGGCCCTCTCCATCAGTTATGTTATAAAAAGTTGTCATATCAGACATCCATTGGAACACAGCAACATAGCTTTAAGTAAATACCTTTTATTTGTGTTTTTTTTTATAGATATGGAAAATATTTTATGAATAACCCACAAAAAAGGGGGCAGCACAAGAAATGCACCCCTGAACCAAAAACACGGCTAGCTGAACACTAGCGTGTCCCACTCAAACATCCAGTCACTGAACGTTACATTTGTGAACTCTAGGAGATGGGAAACCCAGGAAAACAGGAAAAACAAAGCAAGAGATCTGAAAATTCTCTCTCCAGAGCACCCAATATATGATCACTGGTATTCCTTGCCATAGAACTCTCCCTTACATTTGTAAACTTGCATGTCAACCATCAAGCTGCACCTCCCCATTCCCTAACTGCAGCAGACCTGCCATTACCTTGTATTTGCTTTTAAGGAGTTGATATTATGGCCATTTGAAGTAGAATTTATTTAACATTTTACTCTTAGTCTTGATCAAAATTTTCGCCATATGAACTAATACTTATGTTGTAATGTCATCCAGTCTTACCATAAATGTAAACTATGGTGTCATCATGTCTAGTACTTTGTGTCTCTATGTGATACTCCATCTATGTGAACATTAGTAGTAGAGTGAAATGCCCTTATTATATGAGGGATTGTTTGATTTGAGTATTAGGTTTAAGTTCTGGAAATAGATTTTCTTTCCTGCAATTCCACGTAGTGTAAGTGTAAGCCACATAACCCCAAGTACATGGGCAGCATTATCATTTTATTATAGTGCTACTGTCTTTTTTTTTATTGTGTGTGTGTGATGGTGAAATGAATTTTTTTTGTTTAGTGAATTACTTTCTCTCCAGCATGTGTGTATGTGTGTTGAACACTCAGAAGAGTTTAAATTAAGTACAATTTACTAGTGCATAGACATCTGCTTAGTTTTGTTTGCTGAAATTGATGTTTGGAGTTGGCATTTTGTGTGCGTCTACTTTGATTGGCAAGTTTCTGAATTGTAAGCTACATGATCTTAAAGGAATGTAGGATGTTTTAGTTAACAGAGTGTTTTGATCGGTTTGCAGTCACTACCTGTCTTCACCTTTGCCAACCAAGCGGGGCTTGACATGCTGGAGACCACACTGGTGGCTCTACAGGACATCTCACTGGACAAGATTTTTGATGAGTCTGGTCGAAAGGCATTGTACTGTGACTTTACGAAGATAATGGAACAGGTAATGTGCATGGTAACACTGGCTAAAGTTAAACTGTCAAAACTCTATCGGTGAAATGAAGAGTACTTGGTGTTAATTCTGGCTAATGATTTGCTCTGGTCATAGTGTGGCCATTAAATTGTTTGTTTACATTAGGAATTACCTGAATCACTCTTCTTTTCATGGTCATATAGTTGGTAAGATCATTTTAGTGGAGACGAAAGATGAGAATAGTTTCTTTCTCGCGGGGCTAGCCTTGAATATTTGATTCTCCTGCTTTGCAGGGTTTTGCTTATCTGCCGGCTGGAATCTGCATGTCAACCATGGGGCGCCATGTTTCATACGAACAAGTTGTTGCCTGGAAAGTCCTTACAGAAGAAAACACTGTCCATTGCCTTGCCTTCTCTTTCATCAACTGGTCCTTTGTGTAAAACATCATTTATTGATCAAGCCAAAAGAAATGAAAAAAGTTTTGTACCAAATATCCCAAGTTTGCATATATTAATTTAATTACAAAAATTTGTTTCCAATTCTTGGAATCTCTCTGCCATATATTTATTTGGAAAAGAAGAATTTTGGCCACGGATAGGAATCCATACCAAGTTTGAAACGGTGTAATTCTTCTTTTTCATCTTTTACTTTTATGTGGGTGTGTGTGTGAGAGAAAGAGCATTCAACGGATAAAAAAAAAAATTCATTGTCTATGTCGTCAAACTTCCTGAAACAACACAGAATAAAAGAAATTTCTTCATTAAGGGGGCCTGGATTCTGATCAAAGTTCTTGAAGGATCCCTCCTATCAATATAGCCCAAGCCTTCGATCACCCATCTGACACAAGAATCTTCGTAGTGTTTTCCTTCCTCATTTTTTTGGAGGAATTGAATTCTCCGAGGGTACCCTAATGTGAGCCAACCTTGAAGGATTCAAATCTACTTGTAACACTCATTTGGACTTTATATCAGCAAGAATTTCTTGTCTTGGTAAACCGATGCTTTCATGAAGCCGTGAAGAAACAGGCCTGGGATCTACAGCCAAGGCCAGAGATATGTATGAATTCATCTTGTCTAGCAAGTGCAAAGGGGCGAGTTAAATAGGTGATCGATCCCACCCAAGTGTCTAGGTGTGAGTCATCCTCGGTTGAATTCTAGAATATATGATTGTGAGTGTGATCTCTTTTTCAAAAAAAAACATAAGCAGAAAGAGAAAGAAAGAAATTTGACCTTGTAACAAGGAATCAATAGATTAATTAGCAGAATAAAGACTGAATATGACAAGGTGGAGAGGGCTATATAGTGTGTAAAGATGATTAAGGGGTTGAGCTTCTCCTAGAGATTATGTGCTAATTTTCTTTTACGAGGATCTTCCTATCCATGTGGGATGTTGTAGTGCTACCCTCAAGAGTAATGATGATTCTTGAATCTTGACACACTGGTTAGCCGAGCTATTAGCTTCCTTCTAAGACAGAAATCCAGAAAATCCTTGGGTTGCAAATAAGTAAACAGTTGGCTTCAGCTTCTCAGTATAGGAGACACTGGTCTGAGCTTCCTGAAAGAAGAGGAGGAATGTGCTACTTCAATTGTCAAAAGCTTACCATGGTTTAATCAAATATCTTTTCTTTCTATTTTTTTCCCCTCTTCTATAGTATCTTTTCTTTCTTCTTTTCCCTTCTTCTATAAAGTAATCAATGATATTGTCATCATGGAGCTTGTAGTTGGATAAGCTGACATCTTTAGTGGCAAGGTGCATATCCCGCTGTTTCATGGACTCCACTTGCTGAACTCCTTGGGATCATACAACCATTTACTTGTACAGTCGCTCCATTAAAACTAACCCAATCGACTATGTAATTTCTGTAGTTATTGTCCATCCCAAGTTAAAATATTCTGATTTCTATAATAAGAAGCTAAAGGCTAGTTTAATTTTTTTTCCTGGGTATTTTTCCTAATACCCTTTCATAAAATAAATATTTTGGTATTTTGCTACACAGGATTTGGTACTACCCCTAAGGTCAGACCAACATCAGAGGCCCAAAAGTGCAAGGCACCCCAAAAAGTGTAAATCACTTTTTTGATGCTGATGTGTCAATCCCTGATGTCAGTTTGACCTTTGGCTGACCTTAGGGGGTTGCACAAAATTCGAGGCAGTATTTTGCATATAAAGGACATCAAATGATGATTCTCCAAAGTCCCTTTAATAAATAACTTCAGTTAAAAAAAAAACTCTCGAAAACATTATAATAAATATTTCAAAAATACCTTCATTGAAATAGAAAACTCACCACAAAACTTCTGGTAAAAAATAGTAAAATTTCGGCCAAAATTATTTTTATCGTTGACTCCAATCCGACTCTAAAAAGCACACATCCACACATGAGGGTCACTCAATGACCAAACTCCTGGCTTCTTGTTTTGGAGAAGAAAAAATTTACACAAGCTCCTTGTTTCTATAAATGTCCTTCAAACTCAGTTTGTCGTGAAATTTCCTGCAAGGGAATTGCAAATTGTACTCCCAATACTTCCTATTGTATGAAAATTCTTAGCCTGATTTACGAAATATACAGATAGGATAAAATTGTATATATTCAGGAAAAATGACACCAACACCAAATGGTTAAGAAACGCCTTCTTCCTGCTTTCTTTCACCGGGATGCCAATGACCAGAAGTTCAAGAGAAAAGATGGTAAGACAATGAACCAACTGATGAAGGCCATTGCTGTAGCAGACTCAAAGCTTGTACAGTGGTTATGTGCACACCCACTCAAGTCATTTCGGATGAGCACCGTGATGCCCGCTGATGCACTGGCAGCAGCAAATGTAAGCGTGGATGTGATCTGATGCAGAAAAGACCCAGTATTATAAGCCAGAGAAGAAACTATCAAAAATTACCATGCGGAAAGAAATATTAAATAAAAAGATATATATGGGGAAAGAAAAGAAGACACAGAAGAAATACATGAACTGAAACAACAGCCACGTGTACGTGTGTGCATGATTGCATCTTTGATAATCTATTCATAACCAGAAATTAGTACTCAATGTGCAATACAGAGAAATGTTCTCCTTTTAAGATGGGCAATTAAATCTATTTAATGCTTATTTTCATTCATAGTGAATGCATTATGAAATTAGAACACTTGCTTCTAATTTTCAAATAATAAGTACATCTCATGGAACAAAGCAGACTTCAGGTTCCTGGTCAAAGTGAACCTGTGGACCTGCTGGTTCTGATCCAAACAGGCTGTAACAGTCGATCAGGTTTTCAAGACACTATCAAAAGAATAACTAAATTGACTCAAGTAAACTCTGGCCAGGCTAAGGGAAAACCATTTTGAGTGCTTCCATAACAAAAAAGCAAACTGAGTAAAACATAGTCGGATTCAAGTTCAAAGTTTTCAAGAGAGTTCATGGACAAAAGACAATAATTCTGTATATGGTCAAAACAATCACCAACAAATAGCTAATCGATCACTTAACACAATGCACTCTAGAAGAAGCATTGATCATCACTATACAAAGTACTATCAGCCATACTTTTCCTTACCCCATCACCAATGGTGAACACGCTGATAATTTGGGTATTCCGAAAGCTTCGCCTCACAAGAAGGGCATATATATCAACAAAGGCCAGTGATAGGCTCCACAAACTTTGCAAGCCAACTGCCGCGACAAGGTAACTGACAAAGGAAGTACCAGAATAGATTCTTGTGTTATGAGACAATAAATACAAGAAAAACTGATTCATGGCACACAAACTAGAAGATATATCATATCACGTTCTCAAGTACAGTAAGCAAAAATCATACAGATCAGAAATTTAAACAATGAGATAAAGAATGGGCTCCAAAATATACAGTAATACACTGAAGTTTCTTTTATTTCTGTTAAGGGTAAAGACCAACTAGGTTATGATATTCGAGAATGTGGAATCTCAAGGCCAATTGAATGGGCAAGTGAGATACAAAATAAAAGACTTTCTGCAATGCTATTTTCCAATACCCACTCTGAGACAATAATGGGTTTGATAGCTATTTCTTCTTCTTTTTTTACTACAGAAAGTAAAATGTCAAACTCATCACATCCAACAAATGTCATATCAAAGACATAATAACTTTAACTTCATGCTCTCATTCAGTTGATTCAGCTTTTTCATGGGCTTCAACAAGAAATGGAGAGTTTCATTTTAAATTATATATACAATACAACTTTTGAGCAGAAATTATGCTACCCAATATATATATATATATCTGATGAATTACTATCTAACATCAATGTGAACTAGGACTGAGACATGATATTCATTGGCATTAAAAGGAAAACAAATTAATAATTTTTCGTTTTTTTAGAGGAAATTGAGAAATTTTATTCAAAGAAAACAAGCAAAGTATCACCAGGCCAGTGAATAAAAAGAAAAGAAACAAAGCAGCACAAAATCTGTTTTTATAGAAAGAAAATAAAGGGAGAGAATACAACAAGGCCAGACAAAACTGACTCAACCAAGAACAAAAACAAAAAAGCCACTATCCATCCGGAATGTAATCCCCTACAAAAGAATCAGGACGATTGACGTTCCACCTGGCAAGTTTATAGCTAGATCATTTTGAATCCAGGGAATATGACTCACCACCACCTTAAGGTCCCTCACAATGCACTTAGCTTCACAAATAAGGTGGCTCAATCTCCAAGATCCCTTAGACTTCTCACTCCCCCAACCAATCACAGACTTCGAGTCACCTTCCACAAAGCACTCCAACCAATTTTTTTCCTTAAGGATACGAAGAGCAACAAGGAAGCCACACATCCCCACCTCAATGGCATCAGCAATGCCAATCGGACTCCCTTTGGCTAGAATAATCAAACCTTAGTGATTTCACACCACACAACCAAAACCAGTTGGCCCCGGATTCCCAAAAGAGGCATCGTCAAAATTCACTTTGAACTTACCTCTAACGGAGAGCACCCAAGGAGGGTGGCCAGGTGAACCTTGACCCGTTAACCTCGATATGCATAAACTCTAGTTTTGAATGAAATCATTTAAAGATAAATCAACAAACTCTTTTTTAACAAGCAACCAAGATCCCACTTCTGGGAGAATAACATCAATCACTTCTCCCAGAGTTCTCTTCCTATCTTCAAAGATTCTTCTGTTTCTTTCCCTCCAAATACCCCAAACGATACCATGCAAAAGAGCCAAGAAGAACATATGACCCATTTGGCCAAACACCCCAACTCTCCAATTGCACAACATCTCACAGAAAGACCCCGGCATGACATAGCAAAGAAAGAGGCCTTGCATGAAATAAATCCAGATCCCATACGAGAATGGGTAATGAATGAAAATATGGATACCACATTCTTCACCTTTATGACAGAGGCAACAAACAGAAGGGGATAAATCTATATAAGGATGCCTACGCTGTAGAACATCCATAGTACTTTGTTTGCCAAGAGAGACGATCCATAAAAATGTCCTAACCTAGGGAGAAGCAGCCGACTTCCACATTTTAGACATAGAAAATTAGGGGACAAGGAATGCAACCCAAAAAGAATTAAGAAAAAAGATTTAGAAGAAAAGAAACCATCAGAAGCTGGAATCCAAACTCTAGAGTCTCTCTCCATATTAGAGAAGAAGACTAGACGAAGATCATTCGTGAGGCTACCCACCAAAGCAACTTTCCACTCATATAAATCTCTGGAAAAATGAAGGTTCCAAGAGAGACCAGACTCATTAAAAACAAAATGTCCGCCACCACCGCATCCTTATGAGAAGCAATGTGAAATAGGCGAGGGTAGGTCAAACATAAGGTGGCATCACCCCACCAAAGGTCTATCCAAAACTTGATTTTTTTGCCATCTCCTAACATAAACCAAGTTCAAGGGAAGAAAGAAGGACCAATTTGGGATATGTGTTTCCACAACAAAGAGTGGGAAGAACGAATGTTCCGAGAACAATCCCAAACATTATCCATTCCATATCTACTAACAATGATTGAACGCCACAAACTATTTTCCTCGTTTGCAAATCTCCACAACCATTTGGCCAATAAAGTCATATTCCTCTTTTTTAATTTACCCAACCCCAACCCCACCCCCCCTTACTCCTTAGGCTTCACAACCACCTCCCATTTCACCAAATGATCCTTCTTTCTTACCTCCCCCCTCCCAAAGAAAATCCCTCTGAAGCCTTTTAAACAAAATTGCCACCTTGCACGGCATCTTAAAAACTGACATATAGAACACTGGAAGATTAGCCAAGGCCGCCTTTATCAGGGTGATCCTCCCTCCAAAAGAGATATACGACTTCTTCCATAGAACTTTTTAGAGAGCTTCTCCACTACCAGGTCTCAAAAAGCAATCGCTCTAGGATTGCCCCTCAGGAGCATTCCCAGGTACTTCAAAGGCCAATCCCCAACCTGACAACCCATAACCCCTACCATTTCCAATAAATGAAACTACTCCACATGAATCCCCAACCTGACAACCCATAACCCCTACCATTTCCAATAAATGAAACTACTCCACATGACTACCGGCCAACAAAGATTTATCCAGATTGACAGAGAGCCCTACAATCACCTCGAAAATGGCAAGACACATCTTCGAATTTTTTATGTTTTCCTTACTTGCATCAAGGAAAAGGATAGTGTCGTCTGCAAACTATAAGTGAGACACCATGGCACTATCATCCCCCATAATAAAACCTTGAATCAAGCCCGCAAACTCCGTTTTTTTCAAAATTGCACTCAATCCATCTGCCACCAGAAGAATCTGTTATTTCTTTCATTCCACAAGACCCAACATGAGCATGGTCTGTGTATATGCACTTTAGCACCTCAACCTCCCAGTGGGTAATTTATGAACCCATTTACAGAACCACTTTCCCACAAACCAAGTATTCCAATGGCCCGTCAAATTCACCATGGCCTGTAAGGCTACTTGCCATTTCATCACAGACCTTTAAACAATACAAACTCACAAGACAGCCTACCCAGCTCCATTCGGCCATAGAACAATATCTCACCCTTTGTTCAAGTTGAAACATTTTCACCTAACCACAAGTTGAAAAGCCACAGACTGAAGATAGTCTTTCCAGACTCTCCCGTCTCCCAGCTACCACACCACCAATGGTTTGTCGAATAAGGAAGCTTCTTGATATAGAAGTTGCATGGAAAACTTGCTAAAAAAATGTCAGGATGAAAGAAAGGTTCTCAAAAATGATGATGGACCAAAAATTGGGGGAATCCCAGCCAGCCCACTTTTCTTCCTCGTCGTATTTCCCTTCTTCCTCCTCATTCTTCCTTCTCATAAATAATAATAACTGTCTTATTCTCTTTATTCCAAACATCAGATAAAGTGCACTAGATGGAATTCTTTTATTGTAAAATCGAGCAAAATTAACTGCCTTGCACTTCTGTTTGGATCACTCCACTATACATCGTAACTTGAAGCTGTTCATGATCAGTGAATTGGTTTATATTTTGAGGATTTTGTATCATAATCTTGGGCATTCATTATTACTCCATGCACTCATCCCTAGGGGTACCGGGACATCTCAAAACTAATGGTTCTAGCTGTGCTGACGATCCATGACATTAGACAACACGTCTTGCAACGTGCTGATGACATTCCAAGTTGATGTTGCAATAAGTGTTAGCACTTGTCCTAAGGTGGCAACCCTTTAATTTATGCTTTTTTACGGTGTCTAGCACTTAATATGAAGTGTCTTTTTAACATACATGATGAAACACAAAACCAAAGTAAATAAACATATATGTTAACACAAAGGTGGGGGGATTAGGGAACTGTGGCAGGGGGCTCTGAAGGATAGCTACTTTTGCAATTTGCTGATTTGTTTAGAAATATACAGAAAAATAATTAGGACCAATGCTCTTTAGTTGATTGGGTCGTTCACAAAGTACAATCCCTTTGTTTCATTTTTTCCTCCATTTTGAGAAACTTGGGGAGTTTCAGTTCATATATTTTAGTACAAGATGGGATTATACATTTACAGATGACTAGGTTCTTTATTAGGACTCGGGCCTTTTCGGCACAGTTCTTGGGAAGCCTGGTTGCTGTATTTAGGGCAATCTCTCTCTCCTCCTACCCTTTTCTTATTGATTAATATATTTATACTTTCGTTAAATAAAAAGTTGCCTTTAAAACTCTCTCTCTCTCTCTCTCTCTCTCTCTCTCTCTCTCTCATGGGCATCCTCTCTCTGACTCTTGCATGTTCTTCCTCTTTTTATTCTTGTGGCGTCAGTTTCTTTACTTAAAAACACTCTAAAGGACTATATCATTCAAGGCTGAAGTCTATCTCTTCTCTTCAATAATTTTCTATTTTTTGTTCTGGTTTTGTTTTCATATTTTTTCTTCATTAAATCACCAACATCTCTCTTTTAATCTTTTTTTGGATTCTAACTTAACCATAATGAAGCTTCTAGTTTCTTTGATATTTTTTAATTATTTCTTTTTAATACATCTATAAGGTCATCAGCCCATGCCATGAAGTCGAGCCAAATAGGAACAATGAGCCTATGTACCACAAAAAAAGGTAACAGTGTTCACCTTTATATAGCTTGGTTAAATATATCTAATGCCTTAATACAACAACAACAACAACAACAACAACAAACAGCCTTATCCCAACTATTTGGGGTTGGCTACACAAATCTTGTTCCGCCATTCCGCTCTGATTAGGGCCATATCTGCCATTAAATTACAAGCTGCCATGTCTCTCCTTACTACCTCCACCCAGGTCAATTTTGGCCTTCCTCTAGTCCTTCTAGCACCTT
>JAOXJP010000003.1:2560804-2598782 GCA_025762735.1 Platanus orientalis
TCACGCGTTCTCTCCAAAACCCATCCCATCTTCCCATCTTCCTCTCTTATTCCTCCTTCTTCTACGTTCCTCTCCCTTTCTCCAGTTTTTCTCTTTCGTTCTTCGTTCGCAAGCTATTAGCAGTAGAAACAAAAAATCTAAGCCATAGAGTATCTTGGAAGCGAGAAGAAGACCAAGTTTTTTTTTTCTTCTGGGGTGGTGTTCTAAGACTACAATCAGAACACCCTTTGGGGTGCTCGGCTGGAGGAAAAGAACACCTTCTGAGGTGTTTTAACTGTAATCTCATAACACCGCCCCGGAAGAAAAAAAAAGTTTAATTTTTTTTAATATTATTAATTATATCTTAAATATTAATTATATGATTGTAGGCCAATGTTTCAACTCACTGTAGTCCAGCTTCGGAAGAAATTATTATTGATTACACTTATGAGTTTATTGCATACCAAGTAAAAATCAGTCTGTAATACGCGTTTAAAGTCACTTCGTTCTATAGGCTATTATTATTCGATTAATTAAGTATTGTATTATCTCTCTCTTATGTAGATATTCGAAAGCCGAGCGACCTTGATTAAGTAGGTAACAAATGTTGGAAAGATGAATGGATTTGTGATTAACATCTTGAAATCAGATTTAAGTGGTGCTGTGAAAAAAAAAACCAAGTTCGACTTTAGGATGTGAGAGGAGTAGATGATATAGAGTAAACAATAAATCTAAAAACGTTCGTGTGGGGGCGGAGGTTAGGGGGCGGTAACAAAAAATATAAATGTCTATTCCGTTTGAAAGGTAAGAAGTTGCCCACTGATGATAATTGGATGTTGAAAGTTGTATATGGCGTGCACAATCACTCGGCTACCAATCATCTAGAGGGTCACTCCTTTGTTGGTAGATTATCCGAAGAGTACTCATTATTAAAGGATATGTCCAAGAGTAATGCGCCACCAAAAGACATATTGGTCACTATGAAGCAAAGAGATCCCCTCAATATAACTACAATAAAGTCAGTCTACAATGCACGACATAAATACAACAACAACAACAAACAACCTTATCCCAACTATTTGGGGTCGGCTAATGCACGACATAAATATAAGCTGAAAAAAAAGGTGGAAGATCCCAGATGCATCAATTTGGCACTGTTGGCTGAGCATCAATACATTGAGTGGCACCGTACTAGTGAAGATAGTGAGGCTGTCACCGACTTATTTCGTGTAAACCCATCCAATTTAGATTTATTATGTGCATTCCCACATGTGTTGCTCATGGATTGCACATATAAAACGAACAGATATTGTATGCTCCTCCTGAAAATCATTAGGCTGACATCTACTCTACAACATGAGAGGGAGGACAACTTCAATTGGGCCTTAGACATCTTGCGCAGTATTATGGATGAGAGTGCCTTGCCCAATGTCATTGTGACAGATAAAGAATTGACCCTGATGAATGCTATCTCAAGAGTGTTTCGCATTGCCACAAATCTATTGTGTGAGTGACACATCAATAAAAATGTACTTACAGAGTGTAAGAAGTTATTTTCGACAAAAGAGGTGTGGGATTTGTTAATGACCTACTAGAATCTAGTGGTAGTGTCACCAATAGAAGAAGATTACCATATCCACATAGCACTATTAGAGAAGCAGTTTAGTGGGTATCTAGACGCACTTCACTATGTGAAAATAATTGGCTAGATACCTATAGGGATATGTTTGTTGTAGCCTAGATAGACCAAGCTATGCATCTAGGACCCACAACGACGAATATGTCTGGTTTATATTTATTTTTTGTTGTTTTATTCTACTTATAATTGTCCATCATTGATTGTTACTTTAACTAATTGTTCTTTATATTGCTTGCAGGGTTGAGAGTGCCCATGCCAAGTTGAAGGGGCAATTGTGATCTAGTTAAGTCAATTTCGAATCATCTTGGTTGAATGTACATAATATGCTCTTGTTACAACATATAGAAATCAAGGCATTATTCGAGAAATCAAGAGTGGCTGTCCAACACAGTTTCAGGCTGTCCAACACAGTTTAGAGAGCTTCGTGGGAACGTCTCTATTACTGCGCTTGAGAAGCTACTTGATGAGATAAAGTGGGCTTCTTTTATTGGGATTGACCCCTCTGCATGTGGGTGTCAATTGAGACGCATCCTCGGCCTGCGATGTGGCCACGAAATTACTGACCATAGTAGGCAGAGGCGTTTAATGCTACTTGATTATGTACATCTTTTTTGGAGCAAACTTGATGTGCATTCCAGGGCAAACCAGAACAATGCAAGTCAGGATGTAACGAGGAATTGGATTGTTTAAATAGGTATACGCACAAGCTGACAAGTCAAGCAAGGCCCAGTTGCTTAGAAAATTAAGGGCGTTGATAAACCCAGAGTATACACACGTAGAAGAACAATAGATGAAGTCTACAATGCGAGGTAGGCCACATGGGAAGATGGATAAATCTACCCGATGTGAGCCTTCCGCATTTGAAAGAGTACCATCAGTACAGGATAGCTAATCTCCGACAGGCACCAGTCCAGTGGATGTCGACCATTTACTGTTAATCAGAACAACCCGATAGGGAAGAACGAAGGAAAATGTAATAGTTTATATATTAAATATTATATATTAATTCTTATGATCTATCATGCCATTGTTGATCATGCATTATACTTTCTATCACAGGTTGTTAGTACGTCGTCAGTTCGATCATTGTCCTATGATTCTTATATTATACACTTTTCAGCCGGTATACGTCCATTTATTCAGTATATTACATATGTAGTAACCGACGAAAATTACGGGTTCAAGGTAATTACTGGCTTGTTGGGCATGGGAGAGGATAATTGGGTGCAAGTCCGGATGGACTTGTTACAAGAATTAGACAGTTATGGACACTATTATAAGCCTATTTTTATGGGGTTAAAGTTGTACAGAAGTTAAGATATTCGATTACGTACCTTAAGGAAGGTCCCTCATACGAGTATTGGATGACCTTCACAGAATGTGGCCACCTAATAGCTAATTATTACAATATTATAGTGTACCTTTTGAATGCACGGCAGTGTCTAACATTTTTGTCACTCTGATTCGACCCGTTACCCGCTGCCACCTGGAAGGAAGTTTCCATAGGCTTCATAAACGAGGACCACTTTTGTACAGGTAAATGTTAATGCGTAGGGTGCTATTACAGTTAATCATTTTTAACAGTGCTTAACTTCATTGTTTGTTATACGTGCAGGTCTTCCTTGTGCCGAGTATCCTATCCCACCCATCACGACACTTTGACATAGATACCAGAGCGATAATGCGTTGGGATAGGCACTACATTCGTACAAATCAAGAATTCATGAATTCTGATGTGTTACACAGGAGATGGTTGATTTGATTAACGATTGACACTCGCACAGTGTATTGATTTTGTAATTTTGTATTAACAACTTCTATATCTAATCGACAGAGATAACCCCATATTTTAGTGCATGGTTTTAAAGTATAAAAATGTAAATTTTCAATTTTCATAATATTACCTGATGCTGTCATATAAATGCAGCAACATGTGTGGAATAGCTGGTAAGAAGTGTCGGGTCAGTAGGCATTTCAGGGACAGACTCCTCTATATCATCATTAGTAACATCTGGCACCTCTACTCTAGTATGGTCATCGACTATAGCCTCTACGTATGAACTACTGATAGATGCAATCTCTGCGTGTGCGTGGCTGGTAGATGCCTCATGCCTAGATGGGCCTACCCTCTCTATAGCCAGACGCTGACGGGCAGATGCAGCGGGAACAAAATACTCGTCTCTTGCATCTATATCAGACACAAATGTCATTCAATATTTGATTAAATACCATGTGGAGAATTTGAGACAAGCACATCAAACATTTCAAGAGAAAACTAAGAACATGAAAGTTGCAGAGAAACCAGAAGAAAGAGGTTACTAAGAACATGTATGTTTTTTTTCAAAAACATTTTTTAAAATTTATTTTAAAATTTCTTTATAGTGTTTAGTGCATGGTTTTTATTATTAATGTATATATATATATATATATATATATATATTTGGTTTTTTTTTTTTTGTGGCACTCGGATTGTGGTTGCCGAGTGAAGGGCTACTGTTCAGCGAGCCCAGCCGAGCAGGGAAGCCCCCGCATGGCTAGGCCAATCGAGTGCCCTTTTAGGTGCTCGGTTGGCCTGGCCGTGCGGGGGCTGCCCTGCTCGGTTGGGCTGGCCGAGCGATGGTCCCTCGCTCGGCAACCACGGTCCGAGCACCCCTAAAATCCCAAGGAAAAAAAAAAGAAATAAAAAACTTACTTCCGTCGGTGGCAGATGATCGTCCACCTCATGTACAGGGTTGTCTAGCTCGTGTACGAATCATATTGCTGAGAGGCAAGGTGAGGGAGAGATTGAGAGGGAACGTGAGGAAGAGGGAGAGAACTTTAAATGCAGAGGGAGGGGGAGAGAAAAGGTGAGGGAGAGGGAGAGGAAGTCGGAGAATCGAAAGGAGAGTGATCGTGTGGCAGAGAAACAATGTTCGGCGGCGAATGAGGAAGGGGGAGAGCTTTGCTTGGCGACGGTTCTGTTCGTTGGGGAGGGAACTATGGGATAAGGGATGCGACGTGTGGGAGTTTTACTTCATTAAAAACGGAGGTGTGGGATAAAGGGTATATTGGAAAAGGGACGAGGTAAGTTCAAAATTTTTTGAGGTGAAATCAGCAACGAGCAAGCGTGAGGGGAGTTCAAAAAAATTTGAGGTGTCCCTAAAAAAACAAGGAGCAAAACTATTGTTCATCAAAAATAAATCAAGAAAAAGAGCAAAACTATTAAACCAGGGGTATTTTCGTTATTATAACTAAAAGTAAGCGCATTTATAGACGTTTCCCCATAAACGGTCAACCACTCCACCCGCCTTCGACTGCTCGCACAATCGACATTCGACGCTGCTAAGGTTTTCTCCTCTCCCTTCTATCGAAATATCACGTAGTTGACTTGTTTTTTTTCTATTAAAATTCTCCCTCACTGTTATATTTCTTCCATTGATTTCTGGTCCCCCTATTTAATCCTTTCTTTCCCAGAATTACTTGCTATTGTTTTCGAGTTCTATCCGTTCTGATTCGTTTTGATTTCAATAATCTCGTGTCTGTTTCTCTACCCCGGGCTATGGAGTCGAATCTCCCTAGTCTCACGATTCGAAGGAAGAGTTAATAGATTCTGAATCCATTCCCACTATTTCAAGATAGGTATTAAGAATTTTGATACTTCAGTAACAAATTAAGCTACCTTTAGCAGACTCTTATGTAGTGTAACGGGTCTCTTAACCCCCAATTTGGTTCGTCTATTTTAGGTTTTGATAGAATTGAGCCCCCCTCCCACGTGATTTTTTTTGGGTACATTTTGTTCATTGAGTTTGGAAGGCCAATTTATAAATTTTAGGAGGTCAATTTACTCTATCCATGAACATGATATGTTTAATTCGTGAATATAATTTGTTCAGTTTATTAGAGCTGTTTGTTGTAAAGGAAAATACTGAATCCTTAATTTTATTAAGAGATCAAAGGTTTGGATTGCTTGATGGATTCATAGTTTGTGGGTATGAATGGTGAATTCGGAAACTATGCCTCTAACACATATCCGATGGTTAAGGAGGTTTCCCTCAACTCATTGAACCTTTACTCTTAATTATTGTTTATGTATTGAGATAGAAATTTTAGAACTTTAGTCCTGTATTGGTTGGGTGATTGCTTCTACTATGTCATAATTAGCTTCCTTTATCAATGAATAAATTGGGTGCTGTTTGTAATGATATTTCAATTGATTTGAGAAATGATGAACCTGGTGAATTGCTTCAATCTTACAACATTTCTCTTGTACCCTCTCTATTTTATTACTATTATTTTTTATGGTATTTTTTTTGTTGTTGAAAATTTCAATGTTTCTTGTTGTCATCTAATTTTACCAGGTTTTTAACTTAATTGTCGTACTTATCCAATGGCGCGAAGGTCTAACACTTCTTCATCAACATCTAGACAATCTGGTAGTCATGAAACAGTTGGTATATCTTCTGTTGATAGGAAAATGTTTCCGACTGAACATAGAGAGAGCCCAAAGAGGTCAACATTTTTATGGATGGCCATGCTTGTTCTGATCCTCAATTGCTCTTGGGCTGTTCACCATTATCAGTATGCAATTATGCCTATGCCTCTTAGTGCTGACCAGGCAGGCAAAAGGGGATTTGCAGAGAATGAGGCCATGCAGCATGTCAAGGCCTTGACTGAATTTGGTCCTCATCCTGTTGGTTCTGATGCTCTTGATCTTGCATTGCAGGTTTGGCTCTGTAATGTCATTTATCTGTACTACAGATTTTTAGTATGACTCCCTCTCATATCTTTGTGCTGAATTTTCTTTTTTCTTTAACTGCTTTTAGATATCTGGACCTCTAATGCAGAATCTTTAACTGTCGAAGCAATGCTCAGCATAAAACCCAATAGAAAATACATTTTTGCAACAAAGATTGTTATAAATAAACCATCTAATCCTTAAAAGAATTCAAATGGGAAGCAATTAGGATTAGATATTGCTAGACAAAGAAAAGTGGTCACCAACATATAAAAAAAGGTCAATGCACTTTAGCTCCAGCCAAGCTTCATGCCCTTAAATGACTTGTCTCCTAGCCTTGACAAAGGAACAACACCACAAACATCCCCCTTGAACAACACCGGATTGATTTCCACCGGGAAACAAACTTAAGCTCTGCGAGCTAGCTTGATGCAGGATAATATAGGAAACGAGTGCACTTTGAAGAAATAAACTCAGAAATGAAAATAATCAATTTTCGGATTAGGGGCAATTCTGTATTTTTGGCAGAATTTGGTAAAATTACGAAAATACTCATGCCACATGTTAGAAAATTATGAAATTTTAGAGGCAAGTAGTGCACTACGAAAGCATCTTTCGTTCAAATTTTCAACTAATTTGGACTTAATTTGATTAGTCAAATTATGGAATTTCAGAAGACTTAAGGCCTTCATAGTGATTCTTACAAAATTAGTATTGAATCTTTTCCAATAAAGTAGCAAAGAAGAAGGGAATCAAGGGGAAAATTTAGGGATATAATAGGGGATCCTTTGGAGATCAAAAGCCCGAAAAGGATTCAGAGAAAGAATGTGTCTAGAGTGGAATAAGAAAGAAAGAAGAAAAATATGTTGTTGGGATTTAAAAGAAAGAGAAATTGAGAAGGGGAGTATTACAACTCAAGTTACTTAACCCTTAGAGAGAGAGGATAACAAGGGCAAAGCCCACAACACATAAGTGTCAAAATTCAATTCATTCTTCACTAATTTAATTCATGGGTTGCCTATAAATAGGCTTACAATGCAAATAAAATAAATACTTTCCTAATTTAACAACTTTTAAATTCCTAAACTTAGGACTCAAGTATTTCCTAAGACTAAACTACTATAAACAATTAAGAAACTTCAAATAAGAACTTTCTAATTTCAAAAAGACTTCTAAATAACACACTTTTCTAGTTTTAGACTATTAAAACTTGAGACTTTCTAAAACACAACCTTCTAAAAACACAATTCCCATCACTCACTGATACCTCCTTAGTAATTGGTCATAACTTTTCCAAATTACCTTGGATTGTACAATCTTGGTCTCGTTAAAAAGGTAATTGAATAACCTCTCTAATGACACCAAAATCAAGCCGAAAAGGTAAGTTTTAACTTAAGAAAACTTGAGCTAAAAATCAGTTTCAGGATTAGTCTAAAATTCTAAACTAACATTGACTTTTTAAGTCTTATTACAAAAACAACCCAATAACTAAAAACCCAAATTACCCATGGCACAAAGGGCCTTATAACAAGATTACCCCAACCACTAAATTAACCTAAACAACCTACACATTATACATATCTTGAATCTTGTTCTCTTATGGGATGGAACATACAAGAACCTCTTTTCGTTGTCCGCATTATAGCTCCAAATTAAAAGCTCAAATTCAGAAGGACTCATTTGGGGTTTCCCACCCAAACTCTACTGTCTGCCTGGGAGGAAACTGTGTGAATATCTTCAATATGGTGGAGGACTGATCCAGTCTCAGTCTCTGCAATTTCCATATCATTAAAGCATCTCCTGAATCGTGGAGTCCATACAACCTTATCTGAAATGAATTCAAAGCATTCCTCTATAAAGCTTCCTCACTGGAAGCTATTCTGTATAGTGGATTAAAACCACTTGAGAGAGGAGTATTGCCACACCAAACGTCAGACTAGAAGTTCACTTTTGAGCCCATTCCTGTCTTAAACAAGGGGCAGGAATGTGGACACACCTTTTAGATCTTTTTCCATAAACCTATCCTAGAGAGGATTATTGGGCTTTTGCTATCCCATCCTTGGTTGCAGCTATCATATTTTGCTTCAGTAACTTGTCTCCACTGTCTATTGAGTTACTTCCATAATGCCATTACCATTTCACCGTAAGAGCTTTGTTCATTAACCTAACAGGCCTAATCCTAGGCCACCAAATTCTTTTGGTCTGCAAATTGAAGCCCATTTTACCAAGTGGTATTTTTTTTCCCACCACTCTCTCCATACCACAAGCATTATTCTTATACCTTTCCAACAAGTAGAGCTATAGTTCAGATCTATTGAATCAGACCCATGTCATTATAGCAATGGAAAGAAATTCCATTAACCATTTTTTTTTTGGTTTTCAAATATCATCTATCTATGTCTTTTGGGTTATTGATGCTCGTGTTGTTTCCTGATACATCAACTCATTCTATTCTGTTTAAAATTTTTTTTTTATAGAACCTAAAAGCATGTAAACTTTTATTTTTTGTGAATCTTGTGGGGTTCTACTAACATTTTTTCCACCATAGTATGTTTTGGCAACATCAGAAAAGATTAGGAAAATGGCTCATTGGGAGGTTGATGTTCAAGTGGATTTTTTCCATTCAAACTCTGGTGCAAATCGTCTTGTCAGTGGCCTGTTTAAGGGGAGAACACTTGTTTATTCAGATCTTAAACATGTTGTCTTGAGAATCACACCAAAATATCTATCTGAAGCAGAAGAAAATGCAATTCTGGTCTCTTCTCACATTGATACTGTTTTCTCAACGTATGCTTCCTTTATCTTTGTCTTCTTTTCCCTTTTTGAATTTTTTTTTTTTGATCGATAAAGTAAAGTTTTGTTGATAAAGGTGCTAGCACAAGATTTGATGCCTTACTGAAATTGAGTCAATCTTTTATAAAATTTGATGCCGTACCCCAAAAAGAAGTGAAATTCAAAGGAAGAAGAAGTGAAATATCAACATTAAAAGTAGTAATAACAGTTCCGTGTTATGTGTGTGCTGTCCTAGGATTGACGTTAGTACTGTTTTTCCTGAAATAACCAAATTAATATACAGGGACACTCGTTTTCGACAAAGCCATAATTTTTGGAGCACAACTTCATATTATAACTATAAGTCCTATTGTTATTGGTGCATTTACTAGTTTTTTATGTAGCTTATAATAATAGCTGTTTGTTTCTTTTGGGTTCCTTTGCTTCTTCTGGGTTATTTCTGTTGTGTTTCTTTTTCTTATCTGTTTCTTTTCTTCTTTTTTGTTCACCTTTCTGGTGAAGTTTGTTTTCTTTGCTTGGTTTCTTAATAAATTGATGCCAGTTGAAAAAAAAGGAGCTGTTGAGTGTTGGATAGATTGAATCCTTCGATATGTTGTTCTTAGTTGCAGTTTTTGTGGGTTAACATTGCTTTCCATCACATATTATTAGGTTTTTGGTTGTGTCAACTATTCCAAAGAAGTTGATAGTTATCCAACAGGAGCTTCTACAATTTCTCTTGGCATTAATAGTCATGCTTTTGATGGACCAATATTGCTTGTATAATTTCCATGGAAAATGGTACTTATTCCTTGTAAAACTCATCTTTCTCTTTGGCATTCCTATTGGGCACATTCATTGTTTCTAAAGATATTGTTGAGTGTTTACTGGCATGTTCCATGCGTGTGTCCATGTGAGTAGCTACTCGTGTGTGAGCCAACTCAGGCATGATATTTTTCTGTTGAAAGCATTGGCATTCTGATATTGATTGATTCGTAATTCCATCTGGAATTGAAGTTTCATCTTTAACAAGGTTAGTGAACTCTACTTATTTTAACTACTAAAGCATACATTCCAATGTTGCGGAGCAATTTCCCTTTCTAGCTTCTAGTACTTGGGTTGGTTTTGGTTGAAAAACTGAGAGTATGAGGGGGCTAAAGATTCCAGCATTGAAGAAGAAGGAAGAAAGCCTAAATTGGCTTGGCATGACAACACTATGTACTAGAGAAAAGAAAAGAAAAGAAAAAGTACAAATATTTTTTATTGGATGAGTTTATAAAATAAACACTTTCAGGAAATCAAAGAAGAAACACCTCCAGAGTTGCTATGACTAAATATCTGATTTCTAACCAGAACTCATACAAACACCAAGCTTCTAATCTTTTAATAGACCCCAAAATTGACTTTGACTACAGTTTTTTTTAGGTATGTATTCAAAAGAGAGAGAAAAAGAAAAAGAGCTATACAAGGTCTAAAAATAGCAAAACAGGCCCAAGAATCTATCCAGACCAAGGAAACCAAAAATGAAGGTGCTCCATTTTGCATAAAAAGGATATACCCTCCCAGTGGACCTGGTGTTGCTCATAGAATTAGAGCGGGATGGTTGAAGTGGAGAGTTGCTTCTGGAGTGTTGTGTAATAAACGTATTCCACTAAAATTAAAGTGAAAATTTTATAAGACAGCTATAAGACTAGCCATGCTTTATGGAGCAGAATGTTGGGCAGCCAACAAACAACACATACATAAAATGAGTGTGGCTGAAATGAGGGTGTTGAGATGGATGAGTGGCAAGAGTAGAAACGATAGAATTAAGAATGAATCCATTCACGGGAGCTTAGGGGTAGCACCAATAGGTGATACAATGCGGGAAAGTTGATTGAGATGGTTTGGGCATGTGCAACGGAGACCAATAACTGCATCAGTGAGAAAGAGTGAGATGATACAGGTTGAAGGTGCTAGAAGGACAAGAGGAAGGCCAAAATTGACTTGGGTTGAAGTGGGAAGGAGAGACATGGCAGCATGTAATTTAACAGCAGATATGACGCTAAATAGAATGGAATGACGGAACAGGATTTGTGTAGCCGACCCCAAATAGTTGGGACAAGGCTGTTTGTCGTTGTTGTTTGTTGTACCCTCTCAAGGGACCTGGTAAAATCCCAGGTCAGTTACTCAAACTTTTGATCATTGACCAGACACTGGATTGTCAACAGTCCTGGATATTCAGCAATAAAACCTATTCACACTCTAGTTAGGAACATCCAATTGATATCAAATTTAAGAAACAAACCAGATTAATAGTTTTAACTATCCTCTAATTTCATCCCAATTGGATTGCTGTTGGCTTTGTTATATCTGGTCAAATTTACTGCTGGAACAGCAAATGTAGTGCTTTTTCTTGACATTTTTTTGACTTGACACAGGCTTCGATTATCGTTTTTGGTTCTTATTTAATATTTCCAAAGTTGTAGGATGTTGATGTACATCGACTGGATGCCAAACTGCACTGTTTTGAGCATAGTTGCTAGAGCGAGAAACGATGCTCAATAAATCTTGGGGAAACGGGAAGCTAGAAATGAAGCGACTAGAGAACTAGTAGAAAGCAATTAGCAAGCAAGTAAAAGTATAATTTGGAAGCAATTGCAAAACCATTAGAAGAAATACTATGACAGACTAGGAAATCAAATGAAAATAATAGGTTAATAGGTGATACTAATAGGAACTACTTAACAATATGTCTGTAACTATTAAGTACAACTGTAACAAGTGTTTACTAATATTTAGTCAATAACTACTAGTTGTTGACACTGAATTAACCATCTCTCCCAAAACCTAGAGGTGTTAAGAGATACCAGAATTAATATACTTCAACACTCCCTTCAGGGGGAACTCCTAAGAACACTTGGGGAACCAAGTGCAAATCTACAATTTGTGCACACACGTGCAATACTGCGTCCGGGAGAATACTTTTACCTCCATGGTGATTTGAACTTGTGAACTAACCTGGTTTTGGCATCATGTTGACAGTGAATTAACCAACTCTCCCAAAATGTTAAGGTGTTAGGAGATACAAGATTAATATACTTCAACACTAGTTATAAATTACAATTAATAAGTAAAACTACAATACAATAAAGTTAATGAAGTAATAAACAAACCTAAAATCTACGATTAAAAATAGCTGTAAAATCTAGATTATGCAAATAACAAAGGATCATGACATATAAATCAGTATACAAGTAAGTAATCACCAAAAAAAAAAAAAAAAAAACTTAAAAGAATCGTGTGAAGGTAGTAATCATCATAGTAACACATTATTATCTTATCATGTGCTCACATTTTTTTTTGGATAAGTAGCAAACTTTATTGAAAAAGACAAAAAACATTAAATACAACACTAGGGGGAGGAGGCCCTACTAACAACCCTCCGGGATAAAATTCTCACAGAACAAAGATTGAGAAAGGACCCCTTATTAGCCAAGCTATCGGCCAACATATTTTGACATCTAGAGACATGAACAAGAAAAGTAGACAAAGAAATCACTAATTCTTGGGTCTCATACAAAATGGATTGAAGGGGCCAAGAGCCTATCCCAAGGCCCATCCCCCAACTTATAACCACCTTCGAATCCCCTGCCACCACACACCAATGAATGCTAAGCCGGTTTAATTTACGAAGCTCCATAACAAGGTTCAAAGCCTCCATTGAAGAGGAGTTTCACACCTCCAAAGGACTAGAAATAGCCTAAATAATACTCGAATGGTCCCTAATAACACAACCAAAGCCGGTAGGTCGTGGATTACCTTTCAAGGCACCATCAAAATTGAGTTTTAAGCAGTCCTCAGCAGGAAGAACCCACTCCGAATAAACCTTTCTTACTTGTAGGACAGACCAAGACAAAGCCAAAGACCAGTCTGAGAGAAACATGGAAAGAGAAGTCCCATGAAACTCCTTAGCGAATAAAACCCAGCTACCCACTTCCCTAACAATTGAATCAATCACTTCGCTTGAAGAGCGATACTTGTCTTAAAAAAGTCTAAGGTTCCTTTCCTTTTAATGCCCCCACATTACACCATGCATCAAACAATCCCAAAAAATCTTGGCACGAGAACCTTGCCCACCATTGCTCCATTGCCACAAATTCCTTGAGGCCCAGAGGCCAAACACGAGTCATTCCCTAGTTGGAAAATAAATAATTTCAAACTAACTTAGTAAACCTGCAACGCATAAGGATATGATTTGGGGATTCATTTGCACATTTACACATGATACACCAACTAGGGGAAAGAGGCATAAAAAGCCATCTCCATTGAAGAATATTGATGCGGTTTAGCATTGCTGTCTAGGTGAAAACCTTTACACTGAGGAATTCAAATCCTTTTATGAGGAAATTTACAATAACAATTTTTGGTTAGAAATCAAAGCTTTGAAAAAGAAATTTACAAGAGAATAGTCCAGAGGACTCCAGAATCCAAATTTTTTTGTTTGAGAAGATAAAGGAAATGAAAACACCCTCCAGACTAGAGATCAAAGGACCAAGGGTATCTACCTCCCAATCATAAAGATCCTTGGAGAAAGTAAGATTCCACTTATGACCAGACAAGGAAGGGGAAAGAATATCAGCGATAAGTGCATCCTTCTGATTAGAGAGGCGAAAATGCCTAGTATGGGACATAAAAAGACAAGAATCTCCCCGCTAATGATCTTTCCAAAATCTAATATTCTTCCCATTGCCAACTATGAACCTAACATAAGGAGAGAATAAAGGAAAAAGAAGGATAATGTGTTTCCATGGGAAGGATGTGAATTGAGAAGCAGTTCTTGAACAGTCCTAGCCATTGGGGTCCAAACCATACTTCGATTGGATAATGGAATGCCATAGGCTGCCCCTTTCTTTAGAAAAATGCCAAAGCCATTTCATAAGTAGAACCAAGTTTTTTTCTTTTAGGAACCCAACTCCCAAGCCCTTATAGGCCTTAGGCCTACACACATCTTTCCACTTCACAAGATGGTATTTTTTATCCATATCTCCTGACCACAAAAAGTCCCACATTTCTCCAATTCCTTTTGGATTTTCCTAGACATCTTGAAAAGCGACATGTAGTAAACTGACACATTAGACAATACTGCTTTGATTAAGGTAAGACGACCACCCAGGGAGATGTAATACTTTTTCTACCCTGCCAGCTTTTTGTGGACTTGCTCCACCTCCAGATCCCAAAAAGAAATGGTGTGCTGATTACCGCCCAATGGCATCCCCAAATATTTTAAGGGCTAGTCAACCACTTTTCACCCAATATAATTTGTATGGATAGAGAGCATATCACCATTGACCCCCACTCCCACCATGCAAGATTTTGAGAGATTGACTTTGAGGCCAGAAATGCACTCATAGATTTTCAGAATGATGTCTAGGTTCTCTACTTGCTCCATATCTGCATAAAAAAACAAATGGTATTGTTCGCAAATTGAAGGTGAGTCACTAAAGGCCCATCCCCACAATCCTCAAAACTATTTATAATGCCTTTCTCTTCCGCAATCAACATCAAAGCACTAAACGCATCTGCCACAGTGTAAAGAGAAAAGGGGAAAGGGGATCGCTTTGCCTGAGCCCACAAGAAGAGCCAAAGAAACCTTTTGACGTCCCATTTAGCAAAACTGAAAAATGGGGGTGAGAAATGCAACCCATAATCCACTTAATCCAATTGGAACCAAAACCTTTCTTAGCAAGCACCCACCGAAGGAACTCCCAATCTACCCTATCACAAGATTTCTTCATATCAATTTTGCATGCGAAGCTCGGATTCTTGCATTTTTTCCTCTCGTCAATCATCTCGTTGGCAATAAGGATTCTGCCTATGATCTGTCTACCTTTAACAAAAGCCCATTGGGAAGGAAAAACTACACTATCTATGACATTACGCATCTTATTGGAGAGAACTTTAGAGATGATCTTGTAAAGGCTTTCAATGAGTTTAATAGGTCGAAAATCCGAAAAGTCCCGAGACACCTCCTTTTTTGGAATAAAAACAATGAAAGTTGCATTCATATCCTTTCCAATAACACCTCGCTCAAAAAATTCAGTAAACATCTTCATAAGGTCACATTTAACCATCTCCCAACACACTTGATAGAACAACATAGAAAACCATCTGACCCTGTAGACTTGTTGATGCAGCATGCGTGTAGGTTAGTGGGTGTGTGCATAGGAGTTAGGAATAAAATTGATAAAGTAATACAAAAAAATAAACAAGATTTCTACTTGCATATCCACACACTAGTTAGGTGATTCAATAAATTTAACTTCATATGCATGATAAAAATTAGAGATTACAAAACAATGAACAAAATTAAACCTAAACAAAATGTTTGGAAAATAGATTTTACTTAGGGATTTTCAAGTTGTCAGGTTGCTGTCTAGATTTTTAAAACATAATAAAGTGGCTAGAAAGATGATGGAAATCATGATAAAACATATGGGGAAATCAAACAAGTAGTATTTGGAGTAGCCGAAAGGCTTAGACCATGAAAACACCTTGCTGCCAGCCTCAGATGGGTCCCAATGAATCCGGATGACTCTCAACAGATTTGGGCAAGTTTTCTGTAGCTGTAGTGTCACCCAGGGGGTGAGAAAAACCTCCCAAAAATCTGCGGTCAAATCCCTACTAAATAGGGAGCTATGATCAATTTTCTAAAAGCTCAAAACAAGACAATTTTCACGTCTTCTAGGAATAAACCAAACTTCCATTCGATCAAGCCTAATTTTTAGGGTTGGGTGTTGTTCCTCTTAGGATTGTGGGAGACCTAGGAACACCCTGGTAAAAGCTTTCAAACAAATTCCTTAAAAATAGGAGATGAGAGTCAATCTCCCACAATCACTATACCTCTGTGCGTTAACGCCTGGAACTGATAAGGCTGGGAAATTTTCGATCAGGTGGGACCTATTGAGATGGGTCCCACCACTCTTTGAATCATTTTGGGGTCCCTTACAAGTAGGGAATGTATCGGATCTTTAACCCCTGTATTGTAGGAGCTGTAGTTGATTTTCATATGGGTACATTGTAAGTTCTTCACGCTTGCACCACCATATACCTTTAGCAAAACTCTCCAACCATTAAAATTATAGAATACTCCACCAAATCTGATCGTAACACTATTACAACTCATTGAATGCTTGATTGATTCAAACTTTGAAGAATGTGAGCTTCTATGGATATATTTGAGATTCAATCGTTTTCAGCCAACAAAAAATCTGTAAACAAAGTAATAGATGATGAAGAAGAAGAGGTAGGAGACCTTTGACCCAAGGGAAAGGGAGTGGTCTCCACCACAACCGTAAAACTAGGCTTACCCTAGACCCATTTTAAGATTTTGATGTTCTTCAGCTACAATAAGTAAAAGGAAGAAGATGAGATCAAACGTGAGAACCAAACTTTATTCAAATATTACATCTTAATTGAAACCTAGTCATGGGCTCTTGTAGAGAGTCCCACGCCTAGGGTTGCTTACAAAATAGAAACTCCAAATTTTTTTTTTGAAAGATAAGGATTTCAAAAATTTCAAAATTATCTTTAATTTAAAAAAATACTCTTAAATTAAAATGATTGCAAACTACCTCCTAAACATTCTTCAATGACATAAACATCCTCACTACAGGTAACATGAAAAATAAACATAGCAATCTAAAGGAACCATAACCTGGGCGCAACCCTCTTGTGCCGCCTCTGGTAGACCTGGAACTCTTTCCTGGACTCAATGTCCTCATCACTTGTCAATATACTGAATTTCCTCCCAGATTTTCTTTTTATTCTCCTTAATATTACCAAACGTGGATTTATTCCATTATAACAGTTTCCTTTTCACAAATTGCAACTTCAGGAATTTGAACTCCTTATATGCCGAAACCTCACATTCGGACCACGAACTACCAACACAGTCTAAGAAAGTAGGGTGAAGCGTCCACATATTCTTAAATCTGAAAAGGGAAGCCCCAAAATATATTTTTGAGCACAATAGAAGGATTGACCAATGGTCCGAATAAATTTTAGGGAGAGCTTCTTGAACAAAATGGGGGTACATGTCTTCCCAACAATTAGCAATAAAAAATCTATCCAGTCTGCTCATAGTTAGAACCTCTTGACCATCAGTCCAAGTGGAAGAAGCATTATCCGGAGAGCTATCCCGTAATCCCTGGGATTGAATAAAGGAGTTCAAATTCCACTTGCTCGTTGTCAAAACCCCTGGAGGGGGTTTTTCATAGACAAACTTGATTGTATTAAAGTCACCACCTATCGCCCAAGGGCTCGACCAAGACCGTTGAATATCCCCAATTCTATCCAGAATGCATTTCATTTTTTCACAATTGGAGTCCCATAGACCGTTAAATGGAGCCATTGCACTCCCAAAGAATTGTCCTCTAAGATAATTGGGATGGATAAAGCACCCAGTCTAACATTCTTTTTGGTAATCACAGAAGGGTTCCAAGCCATCAAGATACCTCCAAAGGTTCCCATAGCAGGAAGGGCACACCGACCAAACAACACAAAACCCACCGAACTTCGAACAAATCTATCCCCAACAGCCTCTTTTTTAGTCTCCTTAAGAAGAATAATGTTTGCCTTAAAATTGGCCCTACATTCCCTAACAAGCCTCCTCTTCTTGACACCTCCCAAGCCTCGAACATTCCAGGAGCTAATCTTCATGGGTCAATAGTATTCAAAACCCTTCCACTCTTCCTATGGATCTCACTCCGAATGGTACCAGTAGCATTGTCATCCATATCCCATTCCAAATTCTTTAATTCCCTCAAACCCCTACCTTTTTTATGCTCTTGAGTTTTCTGAACTTGCTGGCCTGTGTTATCCAACTGAAGAAATTCTGACAACTTCATCTCAGATCAACTTCTATTAATGACACGTAGACCCATTCGTTCCATAAGCTTGTCAATACACGAGTTCCTAACCTTCTGCATCAGCATTCCACTGCAATAATCAGAATTAACAGTCTCCCCTTTCTCAGTTGCATTGTTACCATCAGAAGCATCCTGCTAAACTCCCCCAACAGTTCCCACATAGCCTTTACTCGGAGGTGAAATATGATTCTCATTAGCTAGAATAATAGCTTGGGTGTTATGATTACACAGGGGCAAACCATGGCATTCCAATTGTCCAAGCAGAGCAACAAATGACACACTATAGGGCACCATAGAATCAAGAATGATAGAGGCAGAAGAAGATAAAGCATAAGATAGGATAGGATTAAAATTCGAAACAAAAGAATTAGGAGTACCTGGATTGATTGACCTACCTGGAGCAGGAATCAGCATCATCCCCATAAAGGTGCGGACTTCCATTTTGATCACCAGTTGCACAGACACCTTCCATGGGGGCAAACACTAATTCTCCTTTTGAAGAATCCTTGCCAGATTTAGAGGATAAGTCATAATCGACCAGGCTAGTGTGTTTATTTAGAGTGAAAAAAACCTGAAGGTCATGTTGGGGGTAATCCGTCTCATATGAAATTTCCACATCAATAATATATTCCTCCTCTGAAAGCATCAAGAATGATTCAACCTTTCTACCTCCGCCACCAAATCTTAGCTCTCCCAACCCCAAAGGATTGCTTACCGTTTGGTTTGAATCAATTGATGCCTGCTTTGACAAAGGGAAGCAGCCACCGCAGGAGGGAATTGAGTAGCATAATCCAGAGTAGAGAAACAACCCCCCTTTGACCCACTCACTGTGAAAGAAAGAGAAACATACATTTCCATACCATAAATTTGTAGAGGGTCTGATAGGGAGGAATGAGAATGGCGAGAGGAATAAACTTATACACGTGGAGAGCCACGATTCCAAGCAGTAGACGATTGACAAGTATCAACATGAGTTCCATCAACGGAGACCTAACCATGATCGCCAGTCCTGAAACCCTTCTCATCCTCTTGTTCCACCAAGGTGTGCATCTCCTCTGAAAGAGAAGCCAAATAGGTGAAACAATTATTTAAAACAATAGGTGTTAGCTGACTCGCATTCAACTTTTCCTTCAACTTAATTTGGTTTGCCTGACTCGATTCAACCGTATCTCATTAATTGGTCCAACCACCTTCGGCACGACTGGTTTTTGATGCCAAACCAACTTTTGATTACCCTCCCTTCCATTACATGGAAAATCTCCATCCAATGGCTTTGAGGGACCCCCTATATCAAAACTTGAATTTTGAAAATTGAGCCCTCCCGCCCTTCCATCCTTTCCTCGATAAATACCAGGAACCCAATTAGATTCCACAACCATTGGATCCAAAGGAGATCTAATGGTTGGGATTATAACAAGAGCTTTGGATGGTGCCAAGTCATCATCCCTAATCTCTAACCTCCGCCAACCAGTCCGACGTTCCTCCTCCTGAAAATTTTGTAACGTGAGCACTGGGGCTTCCACTTCCAGCACTAGGATTGAGGTAACACCCCCACACTCTAGACTTAGCATCCTAGGGATGTCGGCCAACGATTCAGCTCCCACCTTGATACAAGCCACAAAAATGACTTCCCTCTTGAGCGTTCGACCATCAATAGCTAGTAGGCCTCCGCATCTTGCCCCTATAGTATGGAAAACCTCCGGTCTCCATTTTGTTAGAGGGAGGCCCCATATTCTGACCCCTCGATTTCTAGACACAGCTGAAATAGGGATGGATGTAATGTTAGGGACCCATTTCAGGAAGGTCACAACCCCATTTCCCACATGTAATCGCCCAATGTAGAGGATGGTGTTTAGCTCATCCTCAAAAGAAGTTGTAAATAGGGCATGATTAATAGGGTATGACGTTGGGAGCATCACAAAACAATCCCGGCCAATTCCTCTAAACTGATACGAAACTGCGGTAACTACTGATTTCCAGGGGACTGTCACACCCCATACATCACAAACCACTACATTTTTCCATACTGACTACTCCGGAGGTCTAACCCAATGAGGTCTAGAGGGGTTCGGAGCAGTGATAGTGGCTAGAGGCTTTAATCCAATGTTCGGATTGACAATCCCACTTCCATTCAATGTTTGCCTTAGCACTTCTAAAAAGTTTTGCCAACCAGCCAAATCTTTACCTGCTAGAACTATGACAAACCAATTAAGGGTCTTCATCTTCCATTGACATATATGAATAAAATTGCTCCAGGCGTTAGATTTGCAAGAGAGAAACACCGACCCCCCTTTAAACAAAATCGTGGACTGGTGATTCAACTCAGACGCCTTCTCACAGACATTGGCGACAAACTCCATCACCTTCCCTAAGAACCTCGTTGGAAAGTCAATCCGGTGAGTACTACCTTTGCCATGTTTGACCATAGAGAAGTCTTCATCAAAAACTTCAAATTCGAAGGAAATTGCCTCTGCTACGAAGAACCATAAGCTATTCGGAATTGTCTTTTTTAGAACAAACATGATATAAAGTGAATGAGGTGGAGATATTAGTTATGTGAGAGGCCTGTTAATCAATGATCCAGGAGCATTGTGGAGTGGTAACAGACATAGACAAGGTGGCTGTTGATGTACCTTTTTTGGATGAATAGGGATGTAGATGTATCTGAGTGAGCGAAGGATGATGTAGGAACTGTGGAAGAGTGATCAAGCTGAGAAACAAAATGTTTGAAGGCCGCAATCTCGTCACTAGAGAGGCCTCCTCCATCGGCTGAAGAAGCAGGAGGTATAGGAGTAAGAACTGAAGAGGGCAGCTCTGTTGGTGTCAAAGTCACTAAATGAACAGTGGGTCTATTCTTACTGAAACGATCACCTCCTCTACCACTACTAGATCCACCCCTTTGGAACTGATGAGGGGTTAAGTCTTGGGGGCGTCCATGGAGGTCCCAGCATTGATCCTTAGTGTGCTTGGACCGACCACAATAATCACATTTGAGCTAGTTTTTCTCATTAGATAAAGTACCGAGTCTGCCATTATAGTCATGACTTGTAAAACCACCATGCGCCCCTCTGGTGGAGCTAGACACTAGGACTAATTTTTCAGCAGATGGTGTCATATACATCACACCTCTGCGCCTTTCTTCTCTGTGAACATACATGTAAACTTCATTCAAAGTTGAGAGGAAGGGCCATATTCTGGATTTGAACTCGAACTTGCTTATAGTTGGAATTCATCCCTGCCAAAAATTCAGAGACCTGTATTTCTTCAACATGCTTTTTATAAGTAGCTGTGGTGTAGTGCTCCAACTCCTTCCACAGTTTCCATAGAGAAGAATAATAAAGTGCAAGGGGCTGATCTCCCTGCTTAAAATGGGCAATCCGTTGTCTAAGTTCATAGTCTTTGGCAGTATGTCCAATCTTGAAATATGCCTGAGATAGTGAATCACATATCTGATGAGCAGTTTCCAGGAATAAGTAGTGTTCACTGATTTCCGGTTTCATAAAACTCAACAACTAACCCATAAGTGTGGCATTTTCCATCTTCCACCTCCGAGAGCGAGTATCACT
Source organism: Platanus orientalis (assembly GCA_025762735.1). NCBI lineage: Eukaryota > Viridiplantae > Streptophyta > Magnoliopsida > Proteales > Platanaceae > Platanus > Platanus orientalis. The sequence goes on from JAOXJP010000003.1 coordinate 2,582,381, forward strand.
CTTAAGTGGCATCTCAATTTCTCTGGTCAGATACTCTTCCTTATCCTTCCCTTGTACATAAATAAGAACTGATTTTGACCATGTGAGATAGTGACTTACATTAAATTTCACGTTAGTGATTTGGATTTGGGAAGGATCGCTAGTGAACCGGATGCTGCCCTTGTCGCCTTTGCTAGACTCACCTGAGGTCTGCCCAGAATTGATTTCAGACATGTTATCACTAATGGGAGATTAACTGATTGAGAACAAAACATAATCTGACCTACTCAGGTTTGATTCACCAAGATACATAATGACTGAACAGCCAATTAACACGTTGCCCTAGAGAACACCCCAAAACCACACACCAGAACATTTGATCTTGCTTGAACACCACACTAGGGACTGTTAGAAGCCCACGACACCAACACCAAGGCCTCTAGGCACACTAGTGACCACTATCAACACAATGGGAACTGTTGTGTTCCCTAACACGCGAACCAACACAGAAATCAGCAACATATAGGGGGCAGCAATACCTCTTCACAAAACTTGACAGAACTGCGTAAAATCTTCTCCAAATCGTGTGAGACTTGTTCCATATGACTTTTACAATTGGGAGGAAGCAGACCGACCCAAAAAACCCGATGAAAAATTGCTGATTCGAACACATGATGTAAAATTTCCAAATCTGGAATTTTGATTTTTATTCAAAGAAAATACTCCAAAAAATCATAGATTTTCTCAAACTCAACTGCTATGGCCTCTATAATTTGTAGAAAATTCAGATCTACAAAATCTACAAAAAATCTTGCACCATCCTACCAGGACATACGACCTGCTGACATTAGCACCGAGAAGAGTCTAGTATCGTCACTCTGAGTCCCGCTCTAATACCAACTTGAATAACTTGAATACCTATAGAAAGATGTAAAGAAGAAGCAGAAGAAGAGGGAGAATAAAGAGAGTGAAGAGACCCACTATTGGGAGAGAATCGTATGAGTGTATTTGTCTCATGCATTGTTATTTATACTCGTACCTTACTTACTATACAGTACATATGGTATATGAATGGTATGGATATACAATACCCTTATGATATAAATGCCCCTTGAATACATATAAATACCATTGCCAACAGTTAGGGTTAAGGAGAATGTCTTGAGACTTGAGAATTATGCCTCAACTGTGAGGCACACAAAGACATGCCTTAGACCATGTGCTTTACAATTCCAAAATAATACTTTTGTCATGACATTAATACTTCATTTTTATTTTTAATTTTTTATAACAACACTTAAGTTATTATGTATTTTATTCTAAAATTATTTATTTTCATTTGTATCTCCTTTTTATCTTTTACTTTATTCTTGTTTGTATAAGAGATGCATTAGTGCCATTTCTTGGGCTCAAGGCTTTTTCTAGAGGCTAATGGAGATTAGTTGATTTGTTAGAGCATAGAGAAGATTCTTGGGAGGGAATTTTTTATCTTTCTTTTTGAACAATGTTAAGAGATGCCAGAAAATGCCTCTATTGAGATTTGTATTCCAATCCTTGCAGAAAAGCTTAGGTTGTCCAAAAATATATGTAAGATAATTATTGAATTCACTTGATGAGTAGATTCCTAGCAAAGCAATGTGGTCCCCCACCTTGGGTGGGACTCAGGCCCTCGTTTGTGAGGAAAAGGCATGGAGTTGTGTCGACTGATAAGGGCCATTTTGTGGAGAAGCGTAGGGATGGTCGAACTTACTAGGAAACAATGCTTTTGAACATCACTTGGCCAGCGGTGGAGGAGCCTAGCATAAGGGTGATTGGTGGTTATAAAACTATTATGTTCATGTAAGAAGACATACAAAGTAGGGTGTAGAGGTTGAGGTCTTGCTTGGTGGGGAGAGTTATTGGCGACATTCCTAGTCCTCATGCTCTCAAGGCGTGGGGTAAGAAAGTGTGGAAGGGGGAAGGAGAGCTTCAGGTCAGGAGGATGGCTAAGGACCTTTTTTTTTTTTTTTTCCTTCAAGTCGTGAGGCAGAGAGAGTTCTTGATCATGGAACGAAAGCATGGAAAAATGGGGGTTTGCTGTTGGATGTGTGACATCCCGTGGCAGGCTGCAGGATGGGGAAGACTGGCAGTGATGAAGGAGGCTGGGTTTGGGGTTTTGGAGTTCCTTCTCACTTGTGGGGCTCTGCAACATTCAGGTTTATTGGTGATCAATGTGGAGGTCTTCTGGAGGTGGATTCTGGTGATCACTCATCGTTGGAATGGGTTAAGCTTAGAGTGAGGTTATCGGATCGAGCTCTTAAAGTGGTCTGGATATCTGATGGTATTTTGGTGTTCAAAATAGCATTGTGGAGATAGGAATTACCCAGGTTCCGAATGTTCTCCGCGTTCATCACCGAAGGGCAATGCAAGAAGAGGCACTTGTCGGACACCTCAGATGCGACCAACAAAAAATCTAAAATCAAGGGGAAGCAGGGAACCAAAAATATTTCAAATTTTGAATTTCAAATAAAGGCGGATACAGAGCGAGGTTCAGGAAATCTGGGGGCGAACGAAAGGTCCAAGATAGGTTGAACCTTGGTCCGACCAATCAAATGGTCAGACAGGTGAACCAAACGAACCGTTATGTTAAAAGAAATGAGCCTCGTGATAATAACCCATCATCTCGAGGCCCTATGGCTTATAGTCATTACGGTGGATCGCATAAGAGAGCCCAAGCCTATAAAGGGGTCCATGCTGATAAAAGGCCTTCGAGGGCTTGCAAGGGTCATCGTCATCATGGTTTGAAGACTGACGCGAGAAGCTCTAGGGACAAAGGGCCTACGATGAAGGAGGAAAGCCATCAGATTAGGGAAGGTGGCCGGAAATCTTTATCCCTTGTGAAGGAGCCGGTTGTTCAGGGTGATTCTGTCATCCACATGGAGCAACATATGTTGAGTTGCGGCAATCAGGTGGAGGATCGAAGGGATTTTGCTGGTAAGGAGATTCTTACCCATTCTGGTAAACCCAAAACATCGATAATGATTAGGGAGGGTGGGGTTGGTTCTCCAAAGACTTGAAAATGGTATGGATTAGAAGGAAAAGGTAAGGGGAAGGCCTAAGTAGATTCGTCTGAGGATGACAATGAGGTTGAGTGGGATGAGATTTTAGATGGGGAAGGCAGTGGTTGGTGAACTGAACTGGGGAAGTCAGGGGCTGGGTGCAGTTCGACGCACTCACCTGACGATGAGTTTGGACATAGCCTAGGTAGCAGCTGATTGAAAGGGGCCCTATCTATTGCCGGGCCTTATTTTGATGGAGGTCCAACACGAAAATGGGGTGACTACTCGACTGATGGTAGTTTATCTCTCCACAACGAGGCAGAAGGGTTAGTTGGTAGCTCTGACATCGGGGATGAAGTAATTGAGGTTGAACCTCTTTTGATGCTCCCTCCTTCTCCTTCTTCTTTATGGGTTCTTAAGGTGTCAGAGGTTAGAAGGAGATTGAGTGTTTCATTTAAGGGCATGGAACAAAGCGTAGAGGATTTTTTTTTGGAAAGTGGAAAGACATAGAACGTGGAGTCCAAGGGGAGTTCACAGTGAGCACAGGGGGCTCAAAAAGGTCAGGCACAATAGAGAATTAAAAAATCTTCAATCTCAAATTAACTTTGATGGAAAAAGTCAGGGGAGGAAAAAGAGGAAGGGGCGTAGGGGTAGGGAGTGTTCTGAAATCTATGACCATGAAAACGACCATTTTTTCCTAGAATGTTAAGGGGTTTAGGGTGTGCGGAGAAGAGGTGGGGGGTTAAGGATATCTTGAGGCGTTGAAAGGTTGATTTGTTCACTTTGTAGGAGACAAAAATTCAAAAGTTGGATGAGTATATGCGATTGTACCTGTGGGGCTAGAAGCCTTTCAAATTCAGTCATAAGCCTGCTGAAGGTGAATTGGGAGGTATCCTTGTTGCGTGGAATTCCAGAATTATTGAAGTGTTGGATGTTTGTACAAGGGACTACTTTGTGTCAGTAATTTGTAAAAATAAAGAGGTGGATAAGTTGTGGGTTTTCTCTAGCATTTATGGCCCATGTAACATGGAGGGTCTTAAGAAGATGTGGGAGGAATTGAACAGATTAATGGCGGAGTGACAATTGCCGTGGTGTTTGGGAGGTGATTTTAATGCTATCTGCTTCCCATCGGAAAGGTCTGGGTCTCCTAGATTTTCTCAGCAAATGAAGTTATTTAATAATTTCATTGAGGAGAATGGTTTGGTTGATCTTCCATTAAAAGGGGCTAGGTTTACTTGGTCTAATAAGCAAGACAAAAAGATTTCTAGCCGCATTGACAGGTTTCTTTTTTCTGCCAATTGGATGGAGCCTCACTCAGTATTGTTGCAAGAAACCCTTCCAAATGTTGGTTATGATCATGTTCTTATTATCTTTAGAGCGAATCCTATCTCTTATGGTCCTCGCCCGTTCAGGTTTGAACTTATGTGGTTGAAAGTCCCGGGTTTTAAAGATAAATTAAAAATGTGGTGGGAGGAGATTTTTTTGAAGGGACAATCAACTTTATCTTTAGGCAGAAACTGAAGCTTCTAAAGGATAAGATTATTGGGTGGAAGAAGGAGGAGTTTGGGGGAATTGATTTTATCAAAAGGGAGTGTCTTCAGAAGATTGGTGAATTTGATCACAAAGAATTGTTAGGTGTGTTGTCTGATGAGGAAGTTGTTCATAAGGAGGAAACGGTGAGAGAGTTTAATAGGCTATTGAAGATGGAGGAGATTTCATGGAGACAAAAATCAAGAGCTACTTGGCTCAAAGAGGGGGATAGGAACACCAAGTTCTTTCATCAAATGGCAAGCATGAGGAATTCTTTTAATCAAATTTCTAGTCTAAAGGTGGGAAATAGTTTGGAGTACAATCAGGAAAGGGTCAAAGACTCTATTGAGAGATTTTTCATCAATTTATATTCGGAACCTTTTACTCATCGCCCAATCTTGGAAGGAGTGGAGTTTGATAAGATTAGTGAGGAGGATTAGGTGTGGTTAGAGAGGCCTTTTTCAAAAGATGAAATGATTGGTGCTCTTAATAATATGGAGGGCGACAAAGCTCTGGGCCCGGATGGGTTTCCTTTACAATTTATAAATGTTTGCTAGGACTTTGTGGGTAAGGATGTTATGGCGGCATTACAGGCGTTTGGTTATAATGATCAATGGTGTAGGATTTTGAGTGCTACATTCATCACCCTCATCTCGAAGAAGAAAGCTCTGTCAGAGATTAGTGACTGTTGCCCGATTAGTCTGGTAGGTTGCCTTTATAAACTGTTTGCAAAAAATTTGGCTATCCGTCTTAAGGCAGTGCTCCAAAAGGTTATATTGATATCGCAGAATGCTTTTATTCCTAGAAGGCAAATCACAGACTGCTTTCTGTTGGTCAATGAGTGCGTAGATGCTATGGTAAAAACCTGTCAAACTGGTATTGTGTGTAAAATTAATATGGAAAAAAGCTTATGATCATGTTAATTGGAAGTATTTGGACTGGGTGTTTCAGCAGATGGGCTTTGGGTTAAAGTGGAGAAATTAGATCAATATTTGCATATCCTCCCCCTCCTTCTCAATTATGTTGAATGGTTCCCCTAAAGGATTTTTTAGAAGCAGTAGGGGTTAAGACAAGGTGATCCCTTATCGCCATATTTGTTTATCTTGGCAGTTGATCTTTTAGGGAGGTTGGTTGCAAAGGCCGATTCTATTGGTCTTTTAGAAGGCTTTAGCATCAATGGGGGTCCTGCTATTCTGTTCATTTAGTTTGCAGATAATTCGTTATTTTTGCTTAAAGCTAATTTGGAAAGGATGAGAAATCTGAGGTGTATCTTGCTAATTTTGGAGGCGGTGTTGGGGTTGAAGGTTGATTTGAACAAGTCCACGCTCAATTGTGGGTGATGTCTCTAATGTAGAGGAGTTTGCAGCTATCCTTGATTGTGATGTGGTCCAGCTTCCAATCACGTATTTAGGGCTCTCTCTTGGAGCTAAGTCTTCTTCAAAGTCTATTAGGAATCCTGTGATTGAGAGGTTGAGTTTGAAGTTCTCAAGTTGGAAAGGTTTGATGCTCTCTAAAGGGGGAAAGATGGTATTGATTAAAAGTGTTCTCTCTAGTTTGCTGATATATTTTTTGTTTGTGTTCCAAACCCCTATATCAGTTACCAACCATTTGGAAAGTATTCGAGGGGATTTTCTTTGGTCTTCTTCACAGGATTATAGGAAAATCCATTAAGTGGGTTGAAATAAGGTGTGCAGGCCTTTGTGTCAAGGTGGATTGGGGATTAGATCAATCAGGGAGACCAATAAAGCTCTCCTTAATAAATGACTTTGGTGTTTCGGGATTGAGAGGCATGCCCTTTGGAGGGGTATTGTAGCTGCCAAATATAGAGAAGAGAGAAATGGGTGGAGAAGTATGGAGCCAATTAGGCCCTCATGTAGCGGTCTTTGGAAAGGTATTAACATTGGTGCGGAGTTGTTCTATAAATATACAAGTTTCAATGTAAATAGTGGTGAAAGAGTTCTCTTCTGGTGGGATCCGTGGTGTGCTAATGTTTCTCTGTGCCAGTTATTTCCCTCATGCTTTAATATTGTTGCAAACAAAGAAGGAACAGTTAAAGATCATATGGTCAGATCTAGGGTGTTCTGTTCGTGGAATATCCATCCAAGACAAAATCTTAATGATTGGAAAGTAGTTGACATAGGTCACCTCTTGTACCTCTTGGAAAATTATTGACTTGGGAATCTGGATAGTGAGGATGAGAGGGTTTGGGTGCTTGAGAAAGATAAGGACTTCTCGATAAAGTCAATGTATAATGTGCTTAGCCCTCATTCGCCTCCGAGTTTCCCTTTTAAATTCATATGGAATTCCCCTATTCCCTCTCGAATTTCTTTTCTTTTATGGGAGTTGTGGTGGGACAGGGCCCCGACAATTGATAATTTAATCAAAAGAGGGATGATAATTCCAATTTGGTGTTGCTTGTGCAAGAGAGATGGGGAATCGACGGATCATTTGTTCATTCATTGTCCTGTGGCTTATGCTATTTGGCACATGATGCTGGCTCGTTTTGGTGTTGCCTGAGTGCAGCCTAAAGCCCCCCACAGCCTCTTTGCTAGTTGGTCTTCTCAGGTCTGTAGGGAGTGGAGCCTTGTGGGGAGATTAATGTGGCAGCTTATCCCAGCGGCTGTTTGTTGGTCCATTTGGGAAGAGCAGAATAGAAGAATGTTTGGAGGCTCTTTGTCTCCTTTTCGGAAATTGGTTGATGATTCATTGTCAAGGATCCATGATTGGCTGTCTTCCTCCTCGGTCATTAATGTCCCTCCCTATCGATTTTGGATTTTTGATTGGGAGTCTTATATTTTTTATGTTTAGAGGCTTCTTCTTTGTTGTTAGTCTTTTGTTTTTTCTTGTGGGTGGCATTTCTCATGCTATTCTTGTTCTTTAATATGAATGAAACTTCCTTACCTTCTTCTTCTTCTTCTTCAAAAAAGTATGTCATGCATCTTACATGTTTAGTTATTTATTAATTAGTCATGCTCGTGAGGCTTACACTCCATGCCTTGGTGCTTACCCCTTATGTTTTTGGAAAGTGGGATGCCTCCTCTCTCTCTCTCTCTATATATATATATATATATATATTGATAAATGAGGTAAGAATTTTATTAGAAGACCCAAAAAGGGTAGCACAAGTACAACCCGGGAGTGAGGAACTAATAGAAAATCATATCCTCCCACCCAAACGTCCAATCACTAAATTTTACATTGTGAAACTCAGGGAGATGAGATGCCTAGGAGAAAAGCAGAGCCAATGCGGAATCAGGCAGTTTAAACGGATCCACACTCACATCCTCAAAAATAACATTGTTCCATGCTTTCCAAACAGTCCAACAAACAATGGCAGGGACTGCAGACCAAAGAGCCTTTCCTTTGGGGGAGAGGTCATGCAACTTTTCACCACATCACAATTGTAGCACATCACCCATGGACTTTGGCATCACCCAAGGCCTGCAGAATCTCCTCAGGAAAGAATGCCATATTGGCAATACAACCGGGCAAAAGATAAACAAATGAGAGACACACTCACAACTCAAAGAAAGGCATCAGCGATTGGCCAAGTGAAGGCCACAAGCGATGACATTATCAAGCGTTAAGATTCTGCCCCAAAATATAAGCTAGAGTAAAAACCGGGCTTTTGAAAAAATTCTAGGATCACTTGCATTGGAATCCTCACTAGACCTTGAGGATGAAAGAAGCTAAAGCAAGACTTAACAGAGAATTTCCCTGAGTTGTCAGGCATCCATAGCCATCTGTCTTCTTCATTTCCATTCCCCACTGAGCAGCCATCAAGAAGGGTGGTGAGATGTTCCAATTCCCAATCATTTAACGGTCTTCTTAAGTGAAGGTTCCAAGCCACCCTTTCCTCATGACGAACCAAATGATCCCTTACCGAACCCTCAAGTGATGATATCGAGGGAAATGCCTCTTTAAGGGATGATGAAGGGCTGCACCAAACATCTCCCCAAAACCAAATACTGTCTCCCTTCCCAACCTTGAAGGATACCAAATTCATGAACTCTTCATGACATGCAGCAACCTCTTTCTATAAGATACATCCATAAGGACCCAAAGGATAATTACTTCTCCATCCCACGAAAAAGGTACCATACTTGGCTGCAATAAGTTTTCTCTATAATGCCTCTTTCTCTTCGCTGAAGTGCCGTGGCCATTCATAAGCAATGCTTGATTCATGACCTTTATGGGTCTAATCCCCAATCCCCTTCCTCCATGGGGGAGCAAACTATTTGCCAATTGATTTTGACTTCAAATCTGATGAGCCCTGCAAGAATCTCCCTAAACACTTTTCAGTGATCTGCATTACCAATTTGGGCACCACAAACAAAGACATTAGATATAAAGGAATATTTGACAGCACACTTTTGAGGAGCGTTAGCTTACCGACTTTGGATAGATACTGAGCTTTCCACCAAGCCAACCGACGGTCCACCTTTTCAATAATCAGGTTCCAGGTTGAAATGACCTTATATTTAGTCCCCAGAAGAAGGCCTAAGTGAGAACAGGGAAGTGTCTCAATTGAGCACCCAAAGCAATCAGCCAGCTGATGAATATGTGATACATTACCAACTGCAATCATTTTACAAGATTCACTTTGAGACCCGACATTGCTTCAAACATAAGGAGCACACATCTTAAATTTTGAATCTGGTCCATCTTCGCTTGCAAAATAAACAATGAATCATCTGCAAACTATAAAAGAGGGATAGGAGGAGCCTCAGGGCCAACAACACAATCCTTAAGCAAACTACAATCCGAGGCCTTTGAAACTAGACGACTGAGAGCTTCCATAACCAAATTGAACAGCAGGGGAGAGAGGGGATCCTCTTTGCTAGATACCCCTGCTGCCCATGGAAATGCCTTCTGAGCACCCATTCACAAGAACAGAGAAAGACGTAGTAGATATATGCACTTTTATCCAATTCTGCCACTTCCTACCAAAACCCATCTTCTTCTACAAATCATTTAAAAAACCCCTTCACATGGTCATAAGCTTTTTCTATATCCACCTTACATAAAAATCTTGGCACCCCGGCTTTGCGCCATGTATCAGTGCATTCATTTGCAATTAGAGAGCAGTCTAGAATTTACCTACCCCTTATAAAAGCATCATGCAAACGGGAAATGACCTCATCAATCACCTCACCCAATCTTTTTGCCAGTAATTTAACAAACAAGTTTATAAAATCTCCCAAGCAGACTAATAGGATGAAAGTCCTTTGATTCTACAGTCCCTCTCTTTTGGGGGATCAAGGCGATGGAAGTGGCATTGAGGCTTCTATATAAAGAATCTTTGCTATGAAATTCTCCCAGCGCTTTCATTACATCCTCCCCAATCACCGACCAAAACTCCTTATAGAATTTCATGCGGAACCCATCCCTTGTCATCATTTAAACTCTTAAGCACAAGGGTTTCTTCTTCTGAGAAAGGTCGTTCAATCCTTGCCCTCTTTTCATCTGAGATGGACTTGAAACCCACACCTTCCAGCCTTGGTCTTTTAGGAAACGGATCCTTAAAACAAATTCAGGGAGAAGTCTGAAATGTGATGCACAATATATATATATATATGAACTAAAAATTAAGAGAGGAAAATATTAGAAAAGAGAAGTGAAAGTTATCAGACAGTGACACTGCTTCTTGGCCATTCTAATGTTAGAGCCACAATAAACATAGGGCTTCTGAAAGGATGGGAGTTAGATGACTCATGGAAAGAATCACAGACCAAACATCTCATGCTCAAGAAAGAAAAAAAAGTATTTCAACATAAAATAAATGATGAGTACAACTGTATGGATAGATGTAGGGGTTGGAGTGATTTTTTTTGTTGAAAAAGTAAAAGTATATATTATTAGCCAAGCAAAGAGACAGCCACTACAAGAAGCATGAGAAATGCTAGCATGGAAGCACCAAAAAAAAAAAAAAAAAACAGAAAAGGATAAAAAGAAAGGAAGATGGGCCGCTCCCACTCAAAGAAGGAACACATCCTTCTTGTGCTCAAATTCTAACTAGAACTAAAAAGTAGAAGATCCTACTTGTTTTCAAAGTTCAAACTAGGAATTCAAATATCATAAGGGACAACTTTAGTGATTCTATCCTAAACGATTTACAACTCAAAATAACTACTCACAATTTTTATTTTCAACTCTTAGTTTCTAGCTCCTAAAACCACAACTTGACAACTATGTGGGACCCCATTGTGAGCTGTACCAATACCTTGTAAACCTCATCATTACAGCTGGCACGGTCATCCTTGATAACATTTTACTTCATAAAAGACAATTTGTGTTGCTATATAGCTATTTATAAAGTTATGGCTTTAATATTTTTGTATTTTCAGTAGAATCTGCCTGTGTGATTTTCAGAGAAGGAGCTGGTGACTGCAGTTCATGTGTAGCTGTTATGTTGGAGCTCGCTCGAGGGATTTCTCAATGGGCTCATGGATTTAAGAATGCTGTTATATTTTTGTTCAACACTGGGGAAGAGGAGGGTCTTAATGGTGCTCATAGCTTTATAACACAGGTTTGGAGCATTTAACATGCATTCATCATTGTTTTCTTTGTGTTCACCACCTGGTGAATTGTTTTGTTTTGTATCTTTGTTCTCTGTCTCTTTGCTCTTTGAATAAGTTCATTTTTACCTCTCCAAAAAAAAAAAAAAAAAATCATATAAAAAACATCTAATGTAGTTCTTCTTGGTTAGTGATGTTAGACGATAATTCAATTCATCAAGATGAAAAAATTCCTTCTTTTTTTGTTTTATAGGATTCAGTTGATTCCCTTTGATTGATTGTATTGTGTAGTATCTCAAAACACACAACACCTATAAACTTTCATTCTATATTCTATTAAACAGAAAGAGAAAATGTGGATTTTCAGTCACAGAAAATTCAGGGTAAGTTGGAACCATCTACTATTGATTGTGAGTTTGTAAATGAGGTTTCCTTAATGGTATAAGAAAATTAAATAAACAACCAATCAGTATTCATTCCTTTAAAAAAATCAATCGTTTTCAATTGCAGTTATAACAATTATCTGTCTATGTAAACCGCAGTGCAAAAGTTGTTAGGCAAATACCTAATCAGGTATCTTATCTATATATCTATATAAGAGTAGTTATTGTTCAGATGTATCAATTTAGTTTTTCTTTTTCTTTTCTATTCTTTTTAAGTACTTTGTTTTTTCTGTTCTTGAGGTAGTCAAATTGTTCGAAACTGTTATGCATCTCCTGTGATTATGTGCTTGTGGCTCACATTTTCCGACATAGTAAACTCTACTGAAAAGGATTTTTATCTAGTGTTTGAAAAGAAATATATAGTGATGAGATGGCATATCTATCTATATATATGTGAAATAGTTTCTTATAGTCTTCTTGGTGTAATAAATTGCTCAAAATTTTTACCCTTTTGTTGTGATCATGGATCACTTTCTTTCACATATTTATTGAAATGCACTTTCGGTTTAGTTTCAAATAAAAGCATAGGGAATGTTCAAATCTAATTTACCAATCACATATATTTCACAAGAACCACAGAATGTCTCATATGTGAAAGGAATAACCCGTGAATTTATTGATGCAGCATCCATGGAGGAGTTCCATTCGCTTGGCTATTGATTTGGAGGCCATGGGTATTGGGGGAAAGTCCAGCATATTTCAGGTGTGATTATCTTCAATAGAATAAAAATCAGGTTGCTGTCTTATATCACTTAGATGATGATAGTTTGCTACTATTCATTCAGTAGGTGTATGTCACCAAACCAGACCATCCAACCTGTGAACCACCTCTGGGATTGTACCATACGAAAATAATCTCTGATCAGTGAACTTTTTTGTGGGCCATGTCCTATTGTTTTATTAAACATCCAACTTGAGCGAATAATCGAATGGATTCTCTTTGGTGTGAAGAGGTGGCTCATCAATAAGTTGATCCTGAGAGAGTAACATGTGTCTGTTTCATGGCTATTGACTAGATGTTATAGGATGCTCACCTAGACATCTGTTTCTGATAAGCTTTCCACGCTATTTCCCTTTTTATGAAGTATCAAGCACTTGATATATGGTTCTGTTTTAAAGTGAACAGATCCTATCCTTTTTTAATCTATAATCACTTAATATTTGCATCTCCGCTTCAGTTTTTTGATTAATCAATGTAACCATTTGTTCGTGGTGTTTACCACATCATTCTTATTCATGTTGAGATATCACTGAAACTAAATGCCATGCATGGAAACAGAGTGGTCCTGATCCTTGGGCTATTGAAAACTTCGCCAATGAAGCAAAGTATCCATCTGGCCAAATCATTGCGCAGGTTAGTGGTTCTTTTATGGTTTTTCTTTTCCTTTTCTTTCTCCTTTCAAACCCTACAACCAAAATGACATAATGCATTATTCATTCAAAATGAAAAAGGGGGGGGGGGGGAGTTCCAACTGGGGCTGAATTGCTTCAAATAAACGTTATATTAGTCCTATTTTACTAAAAAATGGACATAATCTACCACTTTGCACCTTCTTTGTTTTTTTTAATCCTTCCATGGGAAGAGGTACCATGTTTTGCTTTATGCATCACCAACAAGTTTGCAAGATCTTCCAAAGCTTTCCTATATTGCAGTCCACTTCTAGATATGACCTCCTTTAACTTTATGTAATGATGTGAAGTTTTTGAATCTTCTTTATGGATAGTCCAGAGGCTCCCAAATAATATATGCAGATCAGATAAAATCCCACCTGGGTTCAATCTAATTTCCTCCAATTGTCTATATAAGACCCAGTCTGGTACAATATGACTTGATTCATTATGAGTATTATTTCATAAATGTTCATTCTTATTATTAATAGACATATTCTTGAGATTCAAGAGTAGCATTCTAATTCAAATAATTGTAGTGCTGCAGGATCTCTTTGTTTCTGGAATCATAAAATCTTCAACTGATTTCCAAGTGTACAAAGAAGTTGCTGGTCTTTCTGGACTTGATTTTGCATATTCTGATGCTAGTGCTGTATATCACACAAAGGTTAGTCTCTATATTTCTCAACTGAATTAATCCATTGTGGTGTGCAATATGTAGTTCCACCTTCTCCTGATTTAGAAGAAGTATCTTAGACAAAAAAGGCACTTTTGGGCTGTATTAATTATCTTTGTTTTCTTCAAAGATAAAGATGTTGGACTTTAATTGGGAATCAGGCATTCAATGTCTAAATTTGACCTGACTGGGATAGTGAAATCCAGCCGCTTTTTAAATCAGAATTGGACATGGTACTTGAAAAAGTTTTAAATAGCCAAAAGATGGTTGCTATAATGTTTATACATACATAACAACCCTTAATTAATTTCATGCCTGTATATATTTGAAAAAGAGAATTAGAAAACATTCAAAGAAAATAGTTGTTCTCAAATAATGGATTTCGACAAGAGCTGTTATTTATGTGTATGACATAAGAGATTGACGACAACCATTATAATGCTACTAAGTGGTGTTTCGCTGGTTGTTGTTGAAAGTTGAAACTTGAAACCATGTGATGTAGGATGATCAACCACTTGCTCTAAAAGCTCGAATTGATAGCGGGAAGTGAATCAATCCCTTTATCTTATAGCTTAGGTTAGGCTAGGCCCTCGGCTGAACCCTCCTTCGTGGGTCTCATCTCACACGAACCTCCCGTTTTCCACGAGTCACCCTACCCCGAGTGTGCCCCGTTCACACATAGGCTGCCCCACTCAATCCCAGTGTGAAAATGCTCCTACAATAATCACCTCTACTGAGGAGTTTCGAACACGAGACCTCCTGCTCTGATACCACTTTGATGCCGTATGACCAACCACTTCCTTTAAAAGCTTGAATTGATAGTGGGAGGTGAATCAATTCCTTTATTTTATAGCCCAAGCTAGGCTAGGCCCTCGGCTGAACCCTCCTTCGTGGGCCCCACACACGAGTTGCTCTGAGTGTGTCCCACTCAAGCCCTACATTACCATGCTACTTTGAGTTTTACTTAAGTAATTTGGCTAAGTTTCGACTTTCTTTGTTTCTTTGTTTCTTTTTTCCTTTAATTTTCATTTTTATACATGAACATTGATTATGTCACAATTCTATTTCTGATCGATATCAAAAGAATTTCATTAATTATGTATATAGAATTGTAGGGTCATTGCTTTAGTGCAATGGTAGCAGCTTCAGCTGTCCAGCGTGGAAACACGTGTTCAAGTTTGGTGGGCAGCCACTTTGTGCAAAATGCCAAAGGCTAGGTCTATTTCTCATCCACCTTTCTTAGCATCCCATAATTTAGGACCGTCACTGGGTAATGACCTTTTATGCATGTAGAATTGTACGAGGGATCAAAACCAATTTTAAAAAGTGATTTTTACAATTTTGTGCACACTTCTAAAATTTTCAAAGTGCAGACCCAATATTTGCCAAAAGTGGCCTCCTTGTCTTGCAAATTTATGTGTCAGCTGACTACTATTCATAATAGTTATGTGGATATGTTCCTTCCATAAGGGCCAACAAATTACCAATAGAAGGCTCCAAAGCATGCCACCTCGAACACCAAAGAGACTTGAGCCAAGAAATGAAAATTTTCCTTATTTTGCCAAGAGCCACCATACAAACTCAAAGAAGCCCCAAATATCTCTAGCTAGTTCACATTGAGGAAAAGGTGATTAACCAACCTTCCTACTTTTGCACATTGTGCATGTACTTACAAGCTTTATTAATCAACGTCAATACCTTGCCAGGTAACATTAGCCATGCAAATGCCTTAGGAGGTACCAGTTTTCCCCAAACACACTCCTTTGGTGCTGAATTTACCTTTTCACAAATTAACACTATAAGCATATGATTTGGTGAAGCACCTTTTTTGTGATTCCTTCTAAATCCATGAGTTTAGACCACCTAGTGGCCTCTCATTCACCTTGTCCAAACATTTAGAAAGTGAACACGCTCTGTAACATCTTTGTCAAGAAGAGGCTGTTTGAATATTGGACCTTGCACTGATGCAACAGCTCTAACTTGGCTTGAAAAAGGGCATACCCTCTTTGGAGGCCTAAGCCCAAACCCAAAGGAAAGGGCCCTAGATGAATACTACTAAAAAAAGAAATTGTTAAGGTCGTCCAAAAGGTATTGATAACTTTAGGGTTATTTCATTTGGGTTTTTATTTATATTAAGGTTGTTTCTAGGTCTTAGTTTGGGTTTATTTTAGCCATTTTTCTGATGTAACCAGGCCCTAAAGGCCTTGGGAAGGGTAATTAGAAGTTATTAATAAGAGTCTTTGTAATAAGTTTATGTTGAAGGTCTTAGGTGCAATATTGAAAAGTGGGGAGTCCTATTTGGTTTAGAAGTCTTGTCAAGTTTTTAAAGAATAATTTAGGTTGTAAGCAGTTTTGAAATTTTGAAAATAAAGTTTGAGTTTCAAGAACCCACGAGGGTTATTTCTTTTTAGGTTGTAAGCAGTTCTGAAATTTTGAAAATAAAGTTTGAGTTTCAAGAACCCACGAGGGTTATTTCTTTTCATTTCTTTATCCACCTGACGAAATCTTCTCTCTCCTTCTCTTTCATGATTCTTGCTTTCTTCTTCTTCCATTCTTTCTTTCTTTCTTTCTTGAATCTGTTGAAGATACTATTTAGATTTACTAACTTGTTATCAATAAGAAGGATCAAGCTTGGTGTGCTGATTTGGGAGTTCAAGATAGAATCCTAGAGCTTCTTTCTTCTATCAAATCGCAGGCCCCAATAACAAGGGTTTCAATAAGTTCTTTCTTCCTATTAGTTATGCTTTCTATTCTCCCTAAATCCATTTAAGCTGCGTCTGATCGTCAGGATTTGGGCCAAATCCAGAATAGGATTTCATTGATTAGACG
>JAOXJP010000003.1:2599391-2633406 GCA_025762735.1 Platanus orientalis
TCTTTCTCACAGACACACACTCTCTCTCTCTCTCTCTCTCTCTCTCTCTCTCTCTCTCTCTCTCTCTCTCTCTCTCTCTCTCTCTCTTGCTATATATATAGCAAGAGAGAGAGAGATAGCATCTAAACCCAGCAATAAGTAATGAAATTTGAGAGTTTTCAGAAGTTATGCTAAACCATATTACTCTCAGAAGTTATGCTAAACCATATTGTACAACTGCATGAAAATTGAGTGTGACTATGAAGACTTGATTGATGCGACTCCGATCAAGGGTTATTTTTCTCACTGAGACTTCGAAACCAATACCCATAAATTTAGAGTGACTCCAAAGACCACTAATCCAAGTGTGATTCAATTAAAAAAACTCTCTCTAATTTTCTTCCTATTATTATCACCTGATTTTTCTATTCTAGGTTCTATTGTTCTCTAAGTAGCAAACCAGTACTAATAGCCTTCTTTTAACTCAAATTGAACAGCCCATAGTGCTACCCATTCATACTAATCAGCATATTAGTCCTTTGAAGATTATATTCTCTACACCTAAAACTAAATTCTTCTCATTGGCACCTAAAGACACTCATTATCAAATCCACAATACACTATACCTTCTTGGCTGTTCTGCATCAACTTTGTTATCAAAGTGGGTTCTACCACAATGCTTTCACAAAGTGACATGTCCTACATTTTCAGAGGGTTGAGAAGCAAAAGAGATGAACTTCATTTCTGAATCTTAAAAACGATGCAACAACTCAGTGATAAATTTGATTGTCGTCTGATGCAGTACAAACCTTGAAAAACTGTTAACCAGCTGTTAATGGGCTCAAAATAGTAAGATATGAAGCGTTTATGAGGGTTGTAACAGCAGCTAATACTTAGGAACTAATTAAGGGTTGGAACAAGGGATTACTGGGGTCAAGTGGGAATGATCTGATGGCTTGTAAAAGAATTAACAAGGGTTATAGGGCTGAAAGTTGTAGCACAACAGGTTAGCAAGTGAAAGCACATAACTGAACAGTGAATATCAATAGGTCTATTCTAGGTCAGGATAACAGAGTTTAATTAGGTTAAACAGGGGCTTTTCTAGGTACTGACCATATGGGATAACAGGAATAGAATAGAGGAATGATTTCTGGAATTTAAGGCCACACAGTGTTGGGTTATGTGTGAAACAGGAACTGCAATCAGAAATGTAACCAGAGGATAATATCACATCATAAAGACTATAATTATCGGGAAAAAAAAGACTATAGGAAGGCTTCAAAGTAAAAAAAAAAAAAAGAAATGGAGAATGAAGATGGATAAAGATGGGGATGTATGGAAGTGTATGGAAATAAAGTGATGGTTGGCAAAGGAATTCAAAAGAACCAGAAAATTAAAAAAGAAGAAGAAGAAGATAAAGAAGAAGAAGAAGATAAATGAGAAGATAGGATGTAGCTTGAGGAAATCGCCAACCTCAAACTTGGAAATCACCAACCAAGTCAAGCCTTAGGCACCAAGGACTTAAAGACTTTTCAAGCTTGAAGAAGAGAAGGAGTTCCACTCATGGAGATCAAAAAAACAACCAAAATTTTTTATTCATTCAATCATGCCAAATACAAAAACGTGCAACCCATATATAGGCTCACAAACTCATGAAAAATAACAAGAAACCAACATAGAAACTCCTAAACTACTAGCTTACTTGCTACCTAAGACTTTCCTAAAGTCAAAACTACTAAAAACTTCAATTTTTAAAACCAAAAACAACAAAAATCAGGTCCTTCTAAAGAATTTCGTCTAGCACTCTTAGAGGGCCCCACTTTGACTTGTTGACTCTCTAATATTAATACCATTGGCAATAATGCCTTATTACACAAATACCCAAAAACAAAAATTAAAATAACTTCTATGTCCTAGACTAATAATTCATAAACTATTAACTAAAACAGTAAACTAACTCAATAAAGACTCCATCATGTGTCTCAAAGATGTTCATCCATGTGTTTTCTCATGTGTGGACCCCACCATGACCCATGTGGGCCCCACGTGTCCCCTAATGTCCGCATCAAACCCCCCTTGTTCGAAAAAAATTCGACTTCGAGTTTTGTAAAGGGAAAGGATCAACAACGTTGAGAAACTCGAACCACATAGCCATTTACCAAATCCTCCAATAATTAGATTATGACGTAACCCTGTCGTTTTGTGAATATCTGATATGGGAAAGACCTCATAATATCTCTCATTTGTCCTCTGATAAGTAGCTAGTAGTGGAAAAACCACATAATACTTGTCCTTAGCCATCTCATACGTAACTATGTCAGAGTTAGATAACCGTGAAAGAACTGGTGTATCCATCAGAATAACCTGTACCTCTTCCTTAGCAGGAAATTGGCCTTCATTTACTAGCTGAACATGAACTAGTTCAAAAATGTCTGGAAACATCACAAAATCTTGGGCTAGTGTGTCTATTAAAATGGACTGGATCTTGTCCTATACTGGAGCTCGAACCTCATCAGATGACTGGTCAAAAACTAGGGCAGCGATCTCTAAAATCTCCACAGACTCTTGAACTAAAGTGTATGCAAAGAGAGTTTGAATCTCACTCTGAATTGAAGCTAGAACATCGTCTGATAATTGCTCACACACTGCAGTAGTAATGTGACACTCATATACAATCTCCACTCGCTCATTAAACTGATCATCACTAGTTACATTAATCATCTCATCACTAGTCTGATCAGAATCTTGCATAACAAGAGCATCACTGTCATCTTTAGACTTGTCGTCCACAATAATATCTTTATCTTTGGTCTTGGCTTCAGTTTCTTGTACTTCTGTATCATGTTTTTCTTCCACAACTTGTAGTTCATCAATATATACTGCAACTTTAGTCTTTTGCGCCACAATCTGTATTCCTTCTGCTTCTATTCCAACTTCAAAATAGGAATCAACCACCTTTGCATTCATCTGTTGAGCAAGAAGTTGCATCTCATCACTAATGGCTTGTAACCTCTTCATCCTTTTCAAATGTAACAAGTCTGAAAGAAGGAGTCCCATATCAAAAGGTTGGACGTAGAATTGATACCAAGCACCCCCATTCACGAATCTGAAGAGTATTAGGTGCTTTGTTAAAAATAGCCCTCGTCTCATCTATTCATGTCCCTCCTAGAATCATTAAATGACCCTCTAATAGTCTTTTGTTTGAACAACACTTGGCATCACCAATAAAATCTCCAACCTCAAACTGAACAACAAAGTGGTCATTGCTATAATAACAAGATGATCTAGCCTCGTGGTTTCTGAACAATATAGCAGCCAAACCAAGATGGATATAGTTGTCTTCGTACTAATCACTAAGTATGATCCTCCGATGAAGCTTTCCATGAAGGAAAGTAAAAGGGTGCTCAACTGTACATCCCATTAACTTATCATCAACTAGCTCAAAGAATAACACCCCATGTAGGCAAAAATCTCCCAAATCAGCAAGCAATTCAAATGAAGACTTGTGAAGACCCTTTGAAAATTCGATGTAACAGTCTGTGGAAGTATTGGCAGCATCCACATTCGCAGCACCACTAGTCTATAGATGACCAATAATTTGTGTCTCCTCAAGGAGTCTCAGTACAACCTGTGATCTGTGGCCTTGGAAAGCAGCAAACAGTAAGCTACTCTGAGTTTACCTCAATATAATCCTTCCATTAACAGTTAGTAGCTTATGCAACTGTGAGTAGCACACAAAATAAAGATCCAAGGGGGTATTACACAACTGGATGATTAAAGTAGATCAAACACAATTTCTGGTATGCTGCAGCAGCAAGTGTCCCCTAATGTCTGCATCATCGTCTTAAGAGAAAGTTGTGCAATTCCAACACAAAAAAGAATGTTCATCATGTAGGAAGAAAGATTCCACAGCAACCATTACAATCTAATGTTAAGGTTTCAAGATCCCTGATCCGATGGCACATGCAAAGGTAGAAGATTCAATAATTTTAAAGTTTCAAAATATCAGATTTTGGAACAGTCTTATCAAATCTGAAAGAACAGAAGATTTTAAGTGGGTTTACAAAAGAAATTGATTCAAGTTTTATTTGATCAAACATTGATACAAGATGAAGAAAAATAAATTCTCAAACAATTGGATATACAACCACCACAAAAGAAAACTGAGGAGAAATGTTCTGAACCAATGGAAAGTCAGCCAATAGCTTCCTTGTCTACGAGAAAGGTGTTACTCAGTCATCCACGTCAATTTTCAGCCATTTCTCATCCTACAACACCACAAACTTGAAAATAAACTCTCTCCAACCATACGAGAATAATGCAGGCTTACAAGGAGAGGAAAAAGAAAAAGAAAGAAGTCTGCTGTACAAAATTTTACATTATTCTAGGTCTTCACACAGGCTTAACATAAGAATGGAAATAGGCTTCAAGATGGACCAGTACTTGGGACTTTACAAGCTCATGGACTAGTACTCAGCCAGCCCATTGCTATGGGCTTTAGCCACCTATCTAGCAACTTGGAGGATTTCATGGAGCTCTGTCCTGTCCTTTGTTTCCTTTTATTTTAGGTGTCTTTTATTAGGACTTTTATATTTGCTTCTATTTTTAGAATTCTAATTTAGTTATGAAGTTCTTTATTTATTGTCTAAGACAGCTAGTTTTAGTAAGTTTTTTTGCTAGGGCTATGATGTCCAATGGTTTCTATTTTAAAAGTTACTAAATTAGGAGCACAAGAGAAGAGGAATATCAATGTAAACCCAAGAATAAGGAGTAAAATTTGAGGATTAAACAATTATGTATTTTTAGTTTTACTTTTTATAAAGGTGGCTAATGGTAGGGCATTTTCACACTGGACTCAAGTGGGGCAGCCTGTGGGAAACAGGGGCACACTCGAGGTGGAGCGACCCATGGGAGACGGACGACTCGTATGAGGCGGAACCCATGAGAGGTGGGGCTCATAAAAGATGGTTCGACCAAGGGTCTGACCTAGCCTGGGCTATAAGATAAAGGGATTGATTCGCCTCCCTCTGTCAGATTGAGCTTTTAGAGAAGTGGTTAATCATCCTGCATCAAAGTGGTGTCAGAACAGGAGGTCTCATGTTCAAAACTCCTCACTGGGGGTGATTAATACTGGGGCATTTTCACACCAGACTCGAGTGAAGCAGTTTGTGGGAGACGGGGGGGCACACTCGAGGTGGAGCGACCTATAGGAGATGGATGACTCGTGTGAGGCAGGACCCATGAGAGATGAGGTCCACAAAGGAGGGTTGGACCAAGGGCCTAGCCTAGCCTGAGCTATAAGATAAAGGGATTGATTTGTCTCCCTCTATCAGTTCGAGCTTTTTGAGCAAGTGGTTAGTCGTCCTGCATCAGTGGCTCCATGAAAATTTGAGTACGACTCTTAGGACCTAACTGGTGCAGCTCCAATTAAGGGATATTGGCCTAGGTGAGACTCCAAAGACCTCTACGCACAATTAACAACTCCATAGATCTCTCATCCTGCTGTGTGATTCAGTGCAAAAGAGTATCTCTTTAATTTCCTTTCCTATCCTCATTTCTTGATTTCAGTCTCTTAATTTTTATTGTTCTCAATCAGCATCCATTACCTTCTTTTAACTCCAACTGAACAGCCCATAGTGTTTTCCATTTGTACCAATCAGCCTACAAGTTCTTAACCCCATACTTAAGAATGTTATACTCTAAACCGTAAACTCATACTCAAATCCTAGATACCCCAGACCTTCTTGGCTGCCCTACATCACTTGGTGTTGTAGAACTCAAAACTGACTATGGATGATCACTTTCAAGTAGTTGAATACAATTACAGGATAACTTTATACAAGGAAGCTGGAAAAAATAGTTTTAGATTTATTTATATTACGATTAGCATAATTATTTGACACAAAAAATTTGGCCAACAAACCTGTGAGGTCCACCATGAGGAATGGGAATTTCAGTGCGCCACTCTTTATCTAATGCTTTGCCATTCTTTACTTCGATACTCCAATGCTCTAATGCAGGCTCATGACGATCCTCCTTGCTGCCGCCCATCACATGGAGCCTGCCTCTCCAAAGTTGGGTTGCTGGGGCATACCTGAAAATTGTCATGCTCAAGCCTTTAATTCAAGATGTATGTGAAATTATCCTACCAGGACTAAAGTGAAATAAAAAATTTCAATAGCATGTCATAAGAAAGGTGCATCTAATATTTTAATATCAAAAAACTGTTGAAAGGAGCTATTAAACTATGAAAGAGATGCCTTGAAAAGACAAAAAAGTACGAAGAAGGATATGAAATTCCAAGCAACTAACAAAGATTCCTTCGTGAGTTTCAGATGTCGAAGGTGGCTACTAGTTTTGCTGCAAAGGGTATGTTGGAAAGAACGTCCAGAGGGATAAGAATATGAGAACATCATTGGAAGAAGCATAGTAGATAAGAGAGCATAAGAATATGGGAGGGTGTAGAAGAAACTGAGAAATTAAGTCAAAGGAGCTATTTAGTTACTACTTAAAAGAGAAGTACCTCAAATTGCAAGGTGCTCTCAAATATCAAAACGGTGCTTAACAATTAATAGATGATAAGAAGCACACAATTATTAATCAGATTTTCCTTATTATTGTTACTATTTTTTATGAATAACTGAATAATTAATTACAGGGATAAAAAAGAAGGGTAAAAGAAGACCCCAAAGAAAATTCCAAACATAAACCACGCCAATGCATTACAAAATCTCAGTCCCTATAACCATGGTGTACCTAGATGCTCCATGTTTAGCTAACTCATCAGCATAGGAATAGGATGCATACTTTCAAAACTCAGACAATTCGATCTAAATCGGGACCACAGTTGGATCGTCCAGATCGTTTCAGATCCTAAACTGTTCAAAATTGAGCATTTATTCCTCCTGGTACATTTAATTTCATTTCTTGCCAAGATCTTTTTTTTTTTTTTTTGTAAGAAAAGGAGTTTATTAATTAAAATAAGGGGAAAAGAGGGGGGATAAGGAGTCCACCCCAAACCAAAGACAACAAAACCAGAGGGGGAAACAACTACTCAAGAAAATTACAACAAGCCAATGGCAGACTTCCAATCCCGAAGAAGACCTCCTCTATGGTCATTATCACACTCCTTACACCTCCTTTCCCAGAAAAGAAGTAAGGACTTGGCTCTTTTGTACACTTGGAAGGAAGGCTCCGATGCATTGTCAAAGGCTCGGATGCATTGTCAAAAACTCTTATGTTCCTCTCTTTCCAAATGTACCAACACACTACTGCAGAGACCAAGCGCCAAACCTGTCAGCCTTTAGGATTCAAGGCTGAAGTCCACCAACTAGATAGAAGGGTAGGAAAATCCGACATCACCCAGGACAGTCCAAAGTCTTGGACCATTGCGTTCCAAACCTCCTCTGCAAAAGGACACTGATTTTTATTTTACAAAACCTATTGATTTTGTAAAATAAAAAATGGGATTTAGGTGTGAAATTGAATCTAAAGACTGTTTTTGTATTCCTCTCTGGATCAAGAAAAGGGTGCATTTTTCATTAATCTCAAATTTCTTATTTTATTAAATAAATCAATAGATCAGCATCAATTGATTTTCTGGGGTTTTCCCTCTTCTTTCTTGTTGTCTTGTCTAGATTCTTCTAATTATATTCCTTACTTTATGTCCTAAGTTTCTCTTCAATTTACTAGTGTTTGGGGTGTTTAAGAGACTTTCTTGATTCTTTAATTTCATCCTAAGCTTCCACACCTTATTTGTGTATCATCCTACATCAAATTTGGTATCAAAGCCAAACCCTGGAACTTTTGGAAAACCAAAAGAGAGAATATTGAGAGATCTAATCTTGAGGTTTTGGAAGGGCCCTAAACCCTGAATTTTCTAAACTCTTGGAAATGGGCCACACTCTAGACTTCTTGGAATGTTATATCCTAAACTTTTTGGAAAGGGTATTTGTGGGATATGGTTGAGGTTAGGACTAAATTCTCTCTCCCATCCAGGAAACTTTAGAGGGTTCTAATCAGCTACCATTTTGAGGAGAATTTGAACTCTACAAGAGTGGTAGAGAAGATCTTAAGAAATTAATATGACCGAATTTATTGCAGGTACTTTGAAGATTATTTCGCTATTCAGTTTACCATGGGACGATATAGGGACAATGCAAAATGTAAAGTTTCTTCGGAGGATTGTGGAGTGATTTTCGGAAAGCCTTGGATCGTGGAAAGGCATGCTACGTATGATGCAAAGACATGTTGATGCGGCAGCTATACATTGGCTTGAGAGGACATATCCCCTTTGCTGCCCCATTCAGTTTTACTTTTATTTTCAATGTTTTAGGTGTTTTGTTTTAAGTTTTAGAGGGAGGGATCTTGATGTAATAAGGCATAAAGCCATGGGGGGGTTTAATGTGATTTGTAGGAGTTTAATTTGTGACTTTTTTTGAGTTTTATTGGTGTTAGACTATATTTTGAAACCCACCAGTCAACGAATGACACGTGGAATCGAGCAATGATTCGGAGTATAACACGTCAGATGGGAGATGAAGAGGTTAGAGCGTAACAGTGCTTGACAGCTGTCCCACACATACAAGTAATGGGCAAACCAGTCAATGAATGCGAAACCCATGGTTTGGGCCAGTCAATGAAGTGGGAAGCCCACGATTTGGATCAGTCAGCAAGTGGGAAACCGCAATTCAAACTGATAAACGGTTATGAGCAAACATGGATAGCAACAGTAGCGCCATTGAAGCCATCAAAGAGATCTTATAAATAGAGAAGACAACAATAGAAGAAGGGGCAATCAAACACACATCAAATCATTTGTTATTTCTATCATAGATTAGCAATAGCAATAAGGTTAACCTAGGTCTAGCTAGTAGTTACCAAAAGTCCAGCATCAGGCAAGTAGATTGTATCTCACACTCAGATTCAACGAAGTTCTCCCTTGACTCTAGAAGAAGAACGGAGGCAATCTGTCTAAAGGTACATTTTTTATTCATAGTGTTTTGTTCCTATTAATGAAAGTTACATTTTTTTTATCAAATTTGGTGTCGTTATTCTATTGCAAAAGTCGTCAATCTAGAGGCATTACCGAACCTACCCTTTTAAAAACCCAGACCAGAAATCCACACGGGTTGTGACCCGGTGATAAGAAGAAGAAAAAAATTGTTGACAACCAACAGATTAGTGACCACAGTGGGAGTATTTCAAAAATGTCACCTAAAAAAGATAAACCTGTCAACTCGAGTGGGAATGAGACAAAAGAATCATCCCAGAGCCTCTAAGGAAAAACTCAATGATTTCCTTGAGAAATCAATAAAGGTTTTCAAATGATGTCTGATGTGTTGACTGAAGTCTTGCTCAAAGTGCTCCAACCTATCGTGAAAAACATACAGTCCAACCAAAACCCCAATATTAGAAGTAGAAGGGTACTAATGGAACGGATGTCCCAGAGACCTCACATGAGCTCGGGGGGCAAGACAGACCTCTCGGATATCTGGTGGAACCCAACGCCAAAGGCCTCCCTATACTACCTCTCAATGAGTCAATTACAGCTCATATAGGGAGATTGGCACAGAGAGCTCAAGGTTACGCGGGTTACCCTGTCGAGTTGGGCGTACTAGTAAAGCCCAAAAGGTCCGAGGTTCATGAAAACCCCACATTCGAGCCAAGGGATGCACCTCAATATGAACCGTGGGTGCTCCAAAACAAGGGACCAGACTAACATAATGGTAGGAGCGGTTATTTTGACCAAAATACCCAATAGGGGTATAGAGCCGATCGGGGTGGCCATAACACGAACAGATATGGACATGTGGGGTCAGGGCCTCCGCCCAATAGAAGGCAAGCTCCTCCAAATTGGGGTTATCTTTTTCATGGGCAAAATCCCATGGGATATGGGCATGAGGGATACAACCCACAACCCAATAAGAGGCTAGACCCACCAAACAACTGGGGTAACCCATTCCTGGATACCACCAAGTACGGTGGTGTAGGCATAGGACCCAATGTGCAACCTCTATTTCAAGTGGCATACCAGGCCCAGGGGCAACCATATGGCACAGCACCATAAGGATACGCCCAGAATGCTCAAGAACAGGTAATTGGCGTCCTCGAGGAATTAAATGGGCCTGGTCTCAGACAGACTACATGGCTTACCTACAGAAAACCTTATCCTAAGCAAATTGATAGGGACTATGAATTCCCTCGAGGGTACAAGATACCTAACTTTGACACCTTCTCAGGTGAAGATAGTAAGACAGTTATGGAACACATTAGCCGCTTTACCACCCAGTGTGGAGAATTTTTAAATCAAGGATATTACAAACTAAAAATGTTCCCTAACTCATTGACGAGACAAGCCTTTACATGGTATACCAATCTTCCACCTAACTCGATCAAAGTTGGGAAGAAATGAAAGGCAAGTTTCAATCCCACTTTGCTCAAACAGACCAGGAATGTTGATGGCTGACTTGACCAAACTAAAACAACAGCCGGAAGAAACGGCGGAACAATTTATCATGCGGCTCAAACGGGCCAAATCAAGATGTTTCAGTGGTCTGCTTAAGGTCGAGTTCATAAAACTCGCTGAGGATGGTCTCAACTTTGAGTTGAGAAAGAAGTTCGAAGGAATGACTTTCTTCGACTTTTCGAATTATCAGAAAGGGCTATAGTCGATATGAGAGCATTCTGATAGAAGAGAATCAATGATGCAATGCGTCGTATACGACTTACTACCAAGACCCAAACTACGAAATCGATTTAACAGAATTCATAGAAAATAGGCCTTTCACATGTGACGCTTTGGCCTGGAAAAACTCTCAAGCCCAGGAGTCGAATAGGCCAACAGTTTCCATGAAGAGTTGTTCCTTTGAGTTGAACAGGGCAAATCAAATATTTGATTTGTTACTTGAGGCTAAGCAAATCAAGTTGGTTGGGAAACATAAAGTCTCAAATCATGAGGAAATGCATGGAAGGAATTACTACAAATGGCATAATTCCTTTACCCGCTCAACGAAAAAATATGTAGTGTTAGTAATATCATCCAGGAAAGAATTAACAAAAAGTTGTTTCGATTTCCATGGAGGCCATGGAGATTCACACAAACCATTTTCCAAAATTAGTGGATGTCAATATGATTACTATAAACTAGGCCTCAAATAATAAAGAGTCAAATGTTGAAGCACATAGAGATATAACGCTTACAAATGTGGTCACTTCTGTAGGAAATCATTCGACCACTCGAAGCTTGTCATCGAAGGTCTCAGTGTTAGAAGAGATCCCAAGAATGGTTGAAAAAGGAAAAGCTAAGTTTGGCTTCTCTAAGGCAATGACATGGGAGCCCAAAGTCAATGAGAATGAGGAGAAATTTGAGATCAACGACAATGACTTCTGCCTGTGTGAAAGATGCGGACAAATAATGGCCCGACTTATGGCAGTAGCACCAAAGACAGAACCAGAGGGCTTCCAACCAGTGGAATCCGCCAAGAAAAGAAAGTCCTTTCAACAGACAATGGGGGCTAAAACCTCATGCAACAAAGATTAGAGACCCAACAGATAGGCAAAAGAGAGAAGGCAATATGTAAACAAACCCTGGATGGGAAGAGAGACGCCACGTGAGGAACACCAGCACTTAAGGATGATAAAACCACCTTGAGTGGACCATGATAGATGGGTGACATTAATCTCGCCAACCCAAAAACCGCACATTCAGAGCGTGCTAGTATACAAGTATGAGTATAACCCAAAGTTCTTGTCAATGACTAAAACCCAAAAAAGGAGACGGCTTAGACAGCAAGCCATGACACGACAAGGGGATCAAGCCTCAAATTCTAACCAGAGGTTTAGGTCGAAGCAAGAGGTACCCAAAGCAAATGAAGGCCACAAGAAAGCTAACCAATGTCTAATGGTCAGCCAAGTCAAAGGTGTCACCAAAGGACGAATCGAGCAAAAGTGAACACAAAAAGCTCGAGAGAGGGTGTTACCCTATCCTCATCGTTAAAGATAGCCAAGAGCCACGAACAGTGCATGTGCTCTTGGGCAGAAGCCTAGAAAGCCTAAGAAGGCCATCCAGGAAAAACCACAAGAAATGCCATCGACTGCCTAAGAAAAAGGAAAGCTTAGCAGCAAGAGCACCCTTCTTGGGAAGACATGGCAGATATACCTCCTGATGAGGACGACTTCGGTGACTTTTGTGATGAGGGGCTACTTATAGACTCCTTTACACCCTCAAAGTCTATCACCAATGACCTCTCATGCAACACCGAAAATACAGCCATAATTCACTTTGGCAGGTGCCCGGAAAGAATAGTCGACTGCAACATGATCCTCACTTTGCCTGTTGAATTTAGGGCTCAACAGAACTAGGTATCCGAATTCGAAAAAGAACTTTAGGACATTATCACTGAGAAGCTTGTTACGGTCGAACTCGATGATGAAACCTCGAAATAAGTCGAACAAGTGGTAGAAAAGAAGGAAACACCAGATAAACTTGCTTTCAATAAACCTACCAAAGGCATGACCCAACATTTAAAACCATTATACATAAAGGTATATATGGAGGGTCAACCTGTAAGTAGGGTATTGATCGACAATGGAGCAGCAGTGAATATACTACCAGTCTTCATGATGAAGAAGTTATCAAAAACTAATAACGACTTAGTACCAACGGACGTTTCTGTTTGTAGATTTTCTGGTAATGCCACCAGAACAAAAGGAGTTCTCCCCCTCGAACTAAGGGTTGGAAGTAGAACCCAAATAACGGCATTCTTTGTAGTCGACACTTCCTCGAATTATAACGCATTACTAGGGAGACTGGATACATTCGAGTTGGTGTGTCCCCTCATCTTTACTCCAATTGCTATTATTTTGAAATGACAATAACTCAGTCAAGATGGTGTATGCAGATGAAAAGTCTTTTCATACCTCAACAAACAATGTCGAGGCTAGGCTATACGAAAATAACGTCGGAACAGTCAAACTTGTGGGATGTAATGGAGAAGGAAAGTCCACAGAAGTCACAGTTCATAAGACTCCAAAGGATACTTCCTCCATAAAAAAAGAGTTCAAAGATCTGTGCAGAAAACTAGCAAAGCCTAGCCTGCTAGAAGGGCCAGAGGAATCAGGCCCATATGATTAAAAAAAATGCTGATAATTGACTCAGAGAAAGTAGGGGAAAAGGCCATTCGAATGGCCATGAAAAGACTGACAGGATATCTGACAGAGAGAAAAATCGATATGTACCTTACTGAGTGCGTCGTATCCAAAAGCTCCCATGAGCCTGAAGCCATAAGGATGAAAGAATTGAGTACGACCCTAACTAAGCTGGATGATTTAAAGGCCAAAGTCCAGGATAACCTAAAAGAGGTGAACTTGGGTTCAATAGAGAACCCACAGATAACATATGTCAGTGCTAGGATTGAGCCATCAAAGTTCAAGAAGATTAAGATGGTCCTCAGACAATACAAGGACTGTTTCGCCTGGGATTATTCAGAGATGCCTGGTCTGGTCGAAAGTTGGTTGAGCACCGACTGCCAACGAAGTTAGGATACATTCTCTTCCAGCAACCTCCTAGACGAATGACTAGTGAGGTTGTATTAAAAAGTTAAAGAAGAAATTGAGAAGCTACTCGATGTTGGTTTCATCCGCCCTGCCAGGTATGTTCAATGCTTGTCAATTGTAGTGTCGGTAGTCAAGAAGAACGGGAAATTGCGAGTCTATATAGATTTCAGAAATCTTAATGCAGCTACTTCGAAAGACGAATACCCTATGCCTAAAGCTGACTTATTAGTCAATGGGGCTACTGGGCATAGAATATTGTCTTTAATGGATGGACACTCAAGCTACAACCAAATCTTTATAGCCGAAAAAGACAAACATAAAATAGTCTTTCGATGTCCTAGTTCGTTAGGAACTTTCGAATGGGTAGTTATGCCTTTTGGCTTGAAAAAGGTTGGAACCACCTACCAGCAAGCCATGAATTACTTATTTCATGATATTATAGAGAAATTCATGGAAGTATACATCGATGACATCGTTGTTAAATCCCAAAGCTTTGATGATCATTTGCTCGACTTAGAAAAGGGATTCCTCAAAATGAGGAAACATCAATTAAAGATGAACCCATTGAAATATGTTTTTGACGTAAACACAGGCAACTTTCTTGGTTTCTTGGTACACAACTGAGTGATCGAAATAGATCAAAATAAAGCCAAAGCAATTATTCAAGTTAAACCACCTTCTACAAAAAAAAAAAAATTGCAAAGGTTACTTGGACAGATTAACTTTCTGAGACGTTTCATCTCGAATGTGACAGGAAAAACAAAGGTGTTTTCACCTCTATTTTGGATTAAAGGAAATGAAGAATTTCAATGGAAAGAAGAGCACCAACAAGCCTTCAAAGCAGCCAATGAGTACTTGTCAAGGTCACTTGTATTAGTGCTGCCAACGAGAGACAAGCCCTTGAAGCTATATATCTCAGCCACTGAGGACTCGATTACAAGTCTGTCGACCCAAGACAATGAAGATGGCCACGAGCAGTCAGTATTTTATTTAAGTCAAGTCCTACAGAAAGCAAAATGTAATTACTTGATGATAGAGAAATTGTGTTTAACTTTGTATTTTTCATCAGTAAAGTTGAGACATTATCTCCTTTCACATGTTGTTATGTGATAGCTCAAACTGATGTCATAAAATACATGTTATCCTTGCCTATAGTGAAAGGTTTAGGGAAATGGAGTCTAGCACTCCTCGAGTTTCATCTTGTCTATATTCCACAAAAAGCCGTGAAAGGCCAAACCTTAGCAGATTACTTGGCTGACCATCCGTGTCAGTCAGTCCATATAGAAATCAAAGATGATTATGTCAACCTCACCCCATGACGGTTATACTTCGATGGGTCCAGGACTAAGCAAGGATTCATTGCAGGAATGGTTATCCAATCCCCGAGAGAGATGACCACAAAATTCAGCTTCAAGCTTGAATGTGACTTTACTAACAACCAAGCAGAATACGATGCCTTTATTCGAGGGCTCGAGGTCCTTAAGAACTTAGGAGCAAGATTTCTCGAGGTCTATGGAGATTCACAGCAGGTGATAAACCAGACTACAGGGAATTACAAATGCATCAGTCCAGCTCTGATTCCTTACAAGGACAAGTGTGAAAGCTTATTAAAGATGTTCGATGAGGTCACAATGAGACATGTACCTCGAGGCCTGAACCAAAGAGTAAACTTGATGGCCATAACGAAAGAGTCAGACGAGGAATCTACATGTTGAATGGCATGCCATGCAAAGGGAGCAAAATCCAACCATGTCCTAGTACAGATGGGCATGGGTATACCCATAATCAGCAAATTTACCAACAAGAGATGTCAAGCAACTGTCAAGCACAAGGATGGACGATTAGCCCAAAGGAGAAGAGTCACTACAATCTCAAGGCTGGTAGAAGTTGATTTAGCTATGGTCGACGTGATATGTAAAGCTCGAGCAGGGTGGTTACAGACTGACCAAAATAGTGGCCTCGACTCAAGAGACATGAGCGTCAAGTATCGAGGTAAAAAATTGCTCGGACGATATGTTAAAATCCAAAAAATGAAGCTGAATACCTTGCCGTCATGTAACTCATGGATGAGAGACGACTTCTTATTTGATGGAACTGAAAAAAGTTGGGACATAGGCTGTCAACAAAAAACAAGTTCACTTCCAGGAGGCAACATCGATTAAAGAAAAAGACTTGAAAATGAAGTGTCAAAAGGTCGAGAAAGCAATGAATAGTCTACACCATTGGCCTAAGAACTTGGGTTCAAAGCACATAATCTTAACCAAAAAGGAGGTCAAAAATGGGAAGTCTTCCATCATGGGAGAGTCATTCTCTAAAGGACTCAGCGACAGAGGATCCAGTACTAAAAGCACAATGCTTAGGGGCCTTAGAATAATTGATCGAGATTATTTAAGTCATATCAAGAGATAGATCCACGAGAAAGATGAACTTAATGGTGCGCCCCGGGAGTCGGGATCACTTCTGAATGTAGAAAAGCCAAGCATGTCAGGATGGTCATCTGCGTAGAAAAAACCAAGCCAGGATAGCGAAGTGTTGGGAACCGATAAACGTCAACTCGAGCGCACTGAGGTAAGATTCAACGATGAATTATATAGACCTCCATGTCAAAAGGAGGAATTCGAAGGCAAAAATGTCATATACCAATGGACATGAGCCAAATGATATGACTCATATAAGGGCAAGGAATGTCCTATAATACAAAAGGGGTTCAATGCGACTGAGCTTTAATAACAAAGCAAATAGTCCAAAGATAAAATGTCCAAATAAAACTTTCCTTACATATAAGTCAAAATTTACAAAGACCCTTCTCAAGGCAAACAATGTCTAAGGGCAAAAATGTCCTAAAAATAGCGAATGATGTCGAAAGCTCGTATCGAGACTATACATCATTCCTTGGAACCTAAAATGACCTATATATGATTGAAATAGAGCGTCAAGGTTGGCGGTGAACAAATGTTGAGCGTAGGTTCCGACAAAAACTATTCAACCTGTACATCGTCAGAGGCCAAGGAGACTTGGATAAAGAGCATCCATTTCTCTGGAGGTCACTTCAGGAGTGCCTTGTGCAACAGTTTCAAGCTCAATAAACAAAGAAATGAAGGGGCTTAAGTCAATGTGTCTCTCCTCAGTTTTGCTCTCATCCCTATCCGTCTAGAACGTTACATGTAGAGGGGCACTCCATCTCCAAAGTTGCAGATGGCACCATCTTCCGATCCATATGGCAGACTTCCACAGCCTAAGATACACTCTAGGATCGCATGGTGAAACCATGTGCTCATACAACTCCTTGAAATAAGGAGACCTAAGATGAAACAACCATCCTTTAGTAATGGGTCGAGAGTTGAGAACATGGCATGAGAAATTAATGACTAACATTATCATGAGTAAGCGAACCTGGGTACCAAGTACAGGTCAGGAAAGAAAATTAAACCATTTAAAAAAGCTTGAAACCACTCCAGAATATCAAGGTTCGATGACGCAGTTGCAATGGATATAGGATGCGATCATGCCGAAGGAGGATGAACACGAATTGGAACTCAGAGACGGTATTTATAGGTTCATCAAGGGAAAGGTTTGCCAAAGGTAAAGATGGTTCAGTTTTCCACAAAGAAACTGGCATTCGTTCAGTTTAAGATTATTGAAAGTTAGGCAAATCTCAAAAGCAATCAAAGCCAGGAGATATTTCGTCCGGAAATTCAGAAAATGGCGTCGTTTGGGATTACGTAGTCAAATCAGTTACATCCTTGGACGTGAACCATTAAGGATAATCAATATAGCCTGGATGCACGAATCTGATAAGAAAGAGATCGCATGTGTTTGGTTAGGATTCAAACCAAACACATGCAGGGAACATTTGTTAGACTATATTTTGAAACCCACCAGTCAACGAATGACACGTGGAATTGAGCAATGATTTGGCAGGCGGTTACTGAGTATAACACTTCAGACGAGAGATAAAGAGGTTAGAGCATAGCAACGCTTGACAGTTGTCCCACACATACTAGTAATTGGGCAAACCAATCAGCGAGTGGGAATCCACGGTTCGGGCCAGTCAGCGAAGTGGGAAGCCCACGATTTGGATCGGTCAGCAAGTGGAAAACCTCAATTCAAACCGATAAACAGTTATGAGCAAACATGGAAACATGGATAACAATGGTAGCGCCATTGAAGCCATCAAAGAGATCTTCCAAAAAGAGAAGACGACAATAGAAGGGGCAATTGAACACACATCAAAATCATTTGTTATTTCCATCATAGACTAGCAGTAGCAATAGGGTGAACCTAGTTCTAGCTAGTAGTTACCAAAAGTTCTGAATCAGGTAAGTCGATTATATCTCACAGTCAGATTCAACAAAGTTCTCCATTGACTCTAGGAGAAGAAGAACGACAATCTGTCTAAAGGTACATTTTTTATTCATATTGTGCTTTGTTCCTATTAATGAAAGTTACATTTTTTTTATCAAATTGGGTGTTGTTATTCTTTTGCAAAAGTCCTCGGTCTAAAGGCATTACTGAACCTATCCCTTTTGATAACCCGAACTGAAAATCCACATGGGTTGACCCGATGATAAGAGAAAAAATTTTGTTGGCAACCAACAATTGTTGTAATTAAAGTGTCGCCCGCACAACTCTTTATAGAGAGGTAGTTTAGGTATTTGAATTAAATTAGAATTAGGAGCTTTTATAAAGGCCAATTGGCCAGATTTGTGGGAGGATTTTTGAAGTGGAATAAAGGTTTCATTGGGAGCTCACAAATGGAGCTTGGCATCTTCTCCCATAACCCCTCACGAACAAGGTTAGTCACTTCCTTCTTTTATCTCTCTTCTCCTCTCTTCCTCTCTTCTCTATTTTCTTCTTTCCTCTTCTCTAATCTATTAATCTTTCTTCCGCTAAACTTCTTCTATATTATTTCACATCCTATTTGCTGTTTTCCTTAATTCTTTCATCAATTTTACAAGATCTATCATCAAGAACCCTCAAGAATCTCTTTCTTTGGTTTCTTGAATTCTGGAAACTTATATCAGCATAATATCTTATATCTTTTCAATTTTCTCACCCTAAAACACAATTTTTCTTTCAATTTTATCTTCATTAACCTAAACCAAGTCCTTTAGAATACTTTCCCAAACCCTAATCCCTTAAACCCATCCAAGAAACTTTCAAGAACCACACCTATACCCAATCAGCCACCCAAGAAAGTCTATTTTTTTTTATTCTTCTTTAATTAAAATTTAGTCTATTCTTCTTTCTTAATTCAAGAATTGTAGTCTTAATTTTCTTTAATTGTTTTCTTGATTTCTTGAATTATTCTATGCAACTTGACATCTTTCTTTAATTCAATAATCATTATTTTGGGCTTCTTTAAATTGCTATTGGCAGTCCACTCATACCTCCATCTTGTAGGTGCCTAATTCTTAGGTATCCTACATCACAAGTATATTGAAGCTTTTCAATTGTGGTCTATGGTGTGGTCTTAAAACACTACCACAACAACTCATTCCAAAGGTGTCATCTAGTCCGGAAGAAACTACACCAAAGGAAAATTCTTCTCTAGAAGTGGAGTCTTCTAAGGACCATGAACCAGCCAAAGCCACCATTGATCTTCATGACACTAAGGATTACCCAACCTTGCTACCCTAACAAGCTGAAGACCTACAAGCTGCGGAGTTCATCATCCTATTCCCCTTGACTTCAAGATCAAGATCCTACAAGCTGCGAAGTCTTCTTCAACAAGTTTCTGGTCGAACTTTTTCCAACCTGGGGAGATTGAAGCGGGAGCAGATTTTGTCAAGAAAAAGAGGTTGGAAGATCATGGTTAGGTCCAAAACCCCAAAGTAACAACCCTAGAAATCCCTGAAGTGGTTGTTTGAGTAGTTAGGGTCGTTTCTATAAGGTCTTATTTATTTTAGGGTTATTTCATTTGGGTTTTATTTTATTTTAGGGTTGTTTCTGGATTTTATTTAGGGATTCTTTTCAATGTAACTAGACCCTAAAGGCCTTAGAAAAGGGAAATGATTGGTTACGTTGTTATGAAGTATTAGGCAGGGTCTTAGATGCAATATTAGAGAGTTTTAGGAAGTCATATAATTATAGTCAAATTCTATTTGGAATCTAATTAGTTTACGAGTCCAACTTGTGTTAGGAGTCCTGTGAAGTCAAGTGTATAAATAGAATGGGTTCTTAGGTTGTAATCAGTTTTTGAATTGAAATAAAGAAGGGAGTTTTGAGTCCCACGAGTGGGTAGGTGTGGCTTGTAGCTGTGGACTCCCCAAATATCTCTCCTTTCTTTTCTCCATCCCACAAACAAGTGAATGCTTCTCTCTTTCTCTCTCTATCCTCTTCCCCCTCCACAATCTATACTTCGTCTCCCTCCCCTCTCCTTCTTTTCTTGATTTCTTTCTTTATCAGCCTTTCTTGTTGTTTTCTTCATTCCACCATTAAACCTCCAAGAACTTATCAAAAACCAATCTTGATTAGATTCATGAAGTTCTTGAGTTAAAACCTCTAACAGTAACTTCCCTATATAATTTTAATATCAAATTAATATCCAAATATTCTGAAATTTGGAACAGGGGTGTGTCTTAGACCTAAGATTCACCATGCCAAAGCACAGAATTTTGCAACTCTGCCCCAGAATTCCCATAATTGATTTTCTAGGGTTTTCCTAGCTTCTTTCTTCTTGTTTTCTTGTCTAGATTCTTCTAATTCTATTATTTACTTTATGTTCTAAGTTTCTCTTCAATTTACTAGTGTTCGGGGTGTTTAAGAGACTTTCTTGATTCTTTAATTCCGTACTAAACTTCCTCAAGCTTCTTTCCTGCCATCCTACATCATCAACCCTAGATTCCTGAAATCCCTATGCTATCCTAAAGCAATTTGGTATCAGAGCCCCTAGTCCAACATCATATTGACAATATAATTTGTGAAGGAAAGCATGGTGATAATCTTCATAGAATTATAATAACATAAGCAAATCATATTAAACAGTTAATTAACAAGAATTTAAAATTTTTTATTCAACTCCACGCATATACTTATTATGGGGAAAATATATATTGTGTTTACTGGAATTTTGACAATGAACAAATGTTTCTTGCCATATTATTCATGTACAACTTGATTATAAGATATACCTAGGGACTGGTAAAGATGGCATGTCCCGCCAGTGTTTTGTCTCCGTGTCCAACACAAAGGTACGAGCTGTAGGACCTCTGCATTGTGGACCATATTGTCCCGTGACTACGTAAATGTATCTCCCATCGGTTGCCATCCCTAAATGTGAATGTGCCATTTCTTTTGGCATATCAAACCTTCCACTCCATGTATTGTCCGTAAAATTATAGATATCAACATGAGAATGCACCTATAGGATATAAACATAAACAATAAACAAAAAAAGGTAATGCCAACTGATGTTGTAGATTTCAAAATTTACTACTAAAAGAATAAACTGTACTATATCCAAGTTTTCAATGGCCAGGCTCTTAGTTGTTTTTCTTGTATTCCATCTTATATTAATAAACTCTTTGTTAAACATCTAAAAGTAAAAAATAAATAAGCATATATTTTTTGTGATAAGGACACAGTCAATGGTTACTTGCTGGTAGGTGAAGATGGGTTTCAAACCAAGGCCTGTAATATCAACCCCCACAGAATTTACCAACTAAGCAATTTATCATCAAAAAAATAAATAAATATAAATATAAATAATTTAAGAAGAAAAAAGAAATAAAAAAGAACATATCTGTAGGGGTGGCAATGTTTGACACGACCTGTGAACCCGTCATGAACCCAACACAAAATAAGCGGGTTAGGGTTGACTGTAAACGTGTTTCAGGTCAAAGCAGGTCGATCCGCTTTGACACGATTAATAAATGGGTCGGGTTGAGGTTGAGCGATATAGTCATATACCCTTATCTCGACACCACACATGCCCGACCTGCCAACACGAATTGCCACCCCTACATATCTGTTACTCATTAAGGAAAAATATGAAATTCAAATGCAAAAAAACATCAATCTATCAAAAGCATTGGTACTTCTCACTATTCAATGGAAACGGTCCATAATTTTAGACCAGTGGCTTATTTTTGTATCCCTAAAAAGAATTCAATCAAAAAAGCCCTTTGAAAAAGTAGACTGATTAACCAAAAATAATTCAGGAGAATCTGTGTAAAACGGTACTCTGTTGTATGATATCGCCACCATGCTCAAACACACACATCTTAGACTAATCTTATTGTATCAAAAACTTCATTTAGCTATAATTTATAGACACTTCACAAGATTTTAATGTAAAAGAACATATCCAGGTAAAAAGTGCTCTAATATTAGCTTGTATATCTCCAAACAATTAATATATCTAATCAAATATATGGATTTGTTAGACTACCATAACAAATAAAAAGTTAATCGGGATGACAGTTCAACACTTCTATGTCAAAAAGTCCTAAAGTAACTGGAACTGAAAAATTGAACAAAGAAATAATTTTCATCTCGAATGTTACATTTTTATTTAACAGAGATACTTCAAAATTATTAAAGTGCATGGTTAGACAACAGTCAACCTGCTTCTTTTCAAGGTTGAGAAATGGCTTACGCACTAACCATTCAAGGAGGTAACAAATGATGTAACCGAAAGGCTTGCCAAATGGGGAGCTGGGTTATCTTCAATGTTTGGAGGGAGCGAGAAATTCACAATATGCAGTGTTAGCGCTTGTATTATATTTCCTTTCTTGTATCTATTGTACCTCCATATTTCAGTTCTTTTTCAATAAATTCAGTATGTCACTCATCCAAAAAAAAAAGATGGTATGATGGGGATCAAGCCTTCAAGGTTTATAGCCGCAAGAAAAAAGGGCAGAAATTTCCAGCCTTTTTTTTATCCTTTAAACCCTAGAGACCCTTTCTTGATACTTATCAGAATTTACCTCTCTTGTTTCTGAATCAGTTTGGTATGAGAGCCTTGGTCCTGCATCACAGTGCTTTTTCGTATCTCGCAATCTGTCACAAACATACATGCCACGACTCCCAACTTCAAAAAAAGACATTGATAGGCAAAATGTCATCACCACATCGATAAGAACCAGGATCCTTGCCACCCTCTTGCTTTGCCCTTTCTTGTCTCATTTTGCAAAGAATGTAAACCTAGGAACATTAGGTCTGGTCGTAGAAGTATTATTAGGGACTGCTCTTGCTGGTTGGGTCACTCTATTACACTCCCAACTGCTGTCACCTTGCCTTGAGTTCCAAACTTTCTAAGAGGTTGCTGCCACATATTCTCCTCTAAGGCCATTTGAAAAGCATCATTAATATCATAAATGCATGGTGTTCAACTCCCTTCAAATATCAGCAACCCATTCTTGAAATGAGAAAAAGATTGCTTTTCATTCTCTGTTGCATAACACATTATGCACAGCTCCCCAAGCTTCTGCATATACTCCGTTATAGATAATTACCTTGTCGAAAGGCAATTATATGATCATAAGGTGTGTCCTAGAAATGTCAAGGAAAGAACTTCTTCGGTTGTGTCTTCATTACCTCCCAAAGAGCAATTAGTACTAACGATTGTGAAGCACTACCCGTACCACAAAAAGCCCTAAAAGTTATCCTATCATTTAAAATTGTCTGCATTCTGCTAATGCATCACCTTCATTATGAGTTTCCAGAATCATCTCCCAACTCTTCAGCAGCTATCTTGATGCAGGACAATAGAGATGATACCGAATATGATGTAGAATGATGGCCAAAAATATCAATAAAATTCAAAGTGATGTAATGGAAACAAGAAAAGAGAAAAAGAAAAAATAAAGACCTGATTTGAAGCATTTCCAAACCCAAAACAGGGGATCTTGGACTCCACCAAGCTTGAATAAACCCTAGGAATCCACCTTTGGTGAAAACCACTCCTGGTTTTCAAACTTCACAAAGGAAGAACACACTAGCCAAGAGCTAGAAAGCTAAAAAATTCTTTATTCATCAATTTCTTCATTCATTCATTCATTCATTCATTGTAAAATTATGGGGAGGGGTTGCCTTTAAATAGGCTTACAACTTTAAACATTTAAAACTTGCTAAAATTGGAAAGTGCCTAAAATCCTAAACTTGTTAGCCAAGTTTTTCAAAACATAGAACTAAAATACCCACCTTCCTAAAATTAAAACAACTAAACCTTTAAACTTTAAAATAAAAAATAAATAAATAACACTATTTCCGTTTTTATTGACACCCCATTAGTAATTTGGTCATAATTTTCCCAAATCACATCGGATTTGCGCAATCTTGGTCTTGTTAGAAAGGTAACTGAATAACCTATTTAAAAATACCAAAATTAGTCCAAAAAGACTAGTTTTGCCCTCTAAAAAAATGGGCTAAACATAAAAAATGGGATTACTCTAAAAAAAAAAACAATCAAAATCTTAGCAATATTAACCTTATTGCATGGACACATAAAATAAATGTTACCCCATCCATGCTAAACCACATAACATTGCATCTTCAATAAATCGCTCCATGTGTAGACCCCACCAAGGCCAAGTGTGGGCCCCACCTTGCTCTAAAGTCCGCATCATGGCCTCTACTAGGCATTGATTATGATCCTTCTCCATTTTATGATCTTTCTGGTGTACGGAAGCATTTTGATGCTTTGAGTCTAAATGTTTTGGATGACTTTGCAGGTTCAAATGTTCCATTAGTTCATGTTAAATCCCATTTGATTTGATTAACTTGACATTTGTATCAGAACTCAATTCAATCAAAATACTGAGGGGTCTTACTATGATAATGGTTTTAAATTG
This sequence comes from Platanus orientalis, assembly GCA_025762735.1. Lineage (NCBI taxonomy): Eukaryota > Viridiplantae > Streptophyta > Magnoliopsida > Proteales > Platanaceae > Platanus > Platanus orientalis. Next base: position 2,623,724 of record JAOXJP010000003.1, read on the forward strand.
TTGTTGTCTCATGGAATAACAGATGTTAATGGAGGAAGTTTAGGGTGACTATATTCTTTTGTCTGATTGATCTGGATTCTCTGAATTGCTCATTTTGTGTCAAAAGATGTAGACTAACTAGGTTTGACTTGAAGTTATAAAGATGGTTGACTTTTCTGTATCTTATTCTTTTCAGGAAGTTTATAGTTATGCAGTTCATCAAAATACAGTACTTCTTATCGATTTCATTCCAATTTGATTTGGCCCTCATGATTTTTGCTCACTATCTGCTTTTCAGGATACTTTATATATTGATTTCCATGTACAATTAACTTCATTGTCGGTATAATGTGAATGTTGATTGAATGATTAATGTTTAAATGCTTCCACAATGCAGAATGACAAATTGAAGCTTTTGAAGCCTGGATCCCTTCAGCACCTTGGAGAAAATATGCTTGCCTTTCTCCTTCAAACTGCTACGTCAGCTCATCTTTCTAAAGACAGAGTTATTGAAACTGGTGAAGACACAAGCCAAGACCAGGCTATATTTTTCGACATTCTGGTATTATAGCTATGACAACTTTACTGGTGTTCAATACTTACTTTCCTTTTCTTGGTATCACCTAAAAATTGAGTTTGCAGTCACAATATTATATTATAAAAAGACTTTGCAATTAGTCTTGTGATACAATCCTTTTATATTGGTTACTTCTCAGGGGACATACATGGTTGTGTACCACCAACGTCTTGCAAGCATGCTTCAAAACTCGGTGATAGTGCAATCACTTCTTATATGGTCAACATCATTGCTTATGGGTGGATATCCAGCTGCAGCATCTTTGGGCTTATCATGTATAAGTGTTCTTCTCATGTGGATATTTTCACTAAGCTTCTCTGTTCTTGTTGCCTTCCTTCTGCCACTTATTTGTTCCTCGCCAGTACCCTACGTTGCAAGCCCATGGTTAGTAATTGGCTTATTTGGAGCACCTTCTGTTCTTGGGGCACTAATCGGTCAACATGTGGGTTATCTCATTCTTCAAAAATATCTGTGGCATGTTTCTTCCAAGGGAGAACTGAAGCAATCTCCTGTTATTCAAGCTGAGATAATTAAGTTGGAGGCTGAAAGGTGGCTCTTTAAAGGTGGGTTTGTTCAGTGGTTACTTGTTCTAATGGTGGGGAATTTTTATAAGATTGGATCTTCCTATCTAGCTCTTGTCTGGCTAGTCTCACCAGCTTTTGCATGTAAGTTCACATCTTTAATTGTCTTACCTGTTTACGGTTTTGAGACTTAGTACCTTCACGTCGTTTGACTTCCCTTTATTCCTATGTCATGGAATGTCTAGATGGCTTGATTGAAGCAACGTTATCACCAGTTCGATCACCAAAGCCCCTGAAGATCGTAACCTTACTGATTGGTTTGACCGTTCCTGTTATAATTTCTGCGGGTATATTTATTCAACTGGTGGGTACATTAACTGGGATCATGGTTCGATTTGATGGGTAAGCTTTCCACTATAGTTAAAAAGGTCATTACCTAGTGCTGGTCCCGTAACGGGTGCTGGGAGGGGTGGACTGGAAACAGACCTAATATATAAATGCAATGCAACTTTAAACTACCAAAATGGCCTTGTATTGAATGCCATTTTTTTCTTTGATTGTAACTTTGGTTATTATAGCTTATAAGCTTGTCACTATTACTTTGCATGACGTTTGTGTTACAACAATTAACACAAACACTAATAATTCAAGATTTGGTCTTGATTCTTGTATTAACCAGGTTTTAGTATGATAATTATCATTTTTTTCCCTGTTCTTGATTGTTTGCATTTTAATGTTTGTTGTACAACAGAAGGGCCGTTGTGCTTGTATTGACATGCCATGGGTTCCTAGATGGCCAGTTTAGTAAAGAAGTTTGGACAGGCTAACTTTCTTCAATGTTGCAGCTTAGGTGGTGGAGGCCCACAAGCAGGTCTAAATTCTTCACCGCCTCACTCTCACCCTCGTGGCAAGTTTGATGTGGGATATTCCCAAGAGTCTTTAGGAAACACCAATTAATGTAACAAAAACAAGAACATAATGTAAAGCAACCAAGAATTGAAAGGAGCACACCCAATTAATTTTCAACTTTAGGGAAATTTTAGGAATAGAAGAAGAAAGTAAAAGTAGAGGGATTTAGAAGAATTTTAGATTAAAAAAAAGGGAGAAAAGAAGGAGAAGGAACCTAAAAGGGCAATTTTGGAATTTTTGGACAGAACCCCAAAATACCCTGGTCATGCATCAGAAAAATCTCATAATTTACAGAGTAATTCTGACCACTATAAGGAGTCTATATTCCGAATTTCAAGTTATTCTGAGAATATTTGATTTAGAAAATTATAACAGTGCAGACCTTTAAAAATTCTTTAATGGAGGTTTCATAAATCCAGTGGGGAATCTTTAATTCTAAGCTAGGAAGGAAGAAGGAAACTCGAGGAATCCTTGTAGGGGACACATAGGGGAACAAAACCTTTAAAATAAAATTGAAGAAAAGGGGACTTATAGGTGGGGCAATTTTGACTATCTAAGTATCCAGAAAATTCTGGTTAAAGAGCTGTATGTGTAGAATATGTATGAAATAGGTAGGGTTTTAATAAAAAATTGTTAAGGGAGTTTTTTTTTAAAGAGTTAAATAAGAGAATACTAAAGATAAACCCCAAAAAATAAGGACAAAAATACCACAACTGATAGTGCTGATTTGGACAATGGTATGTTGTTGAGAATCTTGAGGTTAGTCTTCTTGTTCTTCAGATTTTTTATTTCAGCACCTTGAAGTCTTCTAAAATGGAAGTAGGGTAGCAAGGGAATGAAAGAGTAATGATGAAGGTAGAAAATAAAAGAAGAAGAAGAATAGAAGAAGGGATTAGAAGAAGAAGAAGAGAGGAGGGAGAACACGGCTGCAACCCTAGAAGAGGGGAAGGGGATAGGATGGGAAACAGCACCCAAGAGGGAAACCAACTCAAATTCAATTCATCTTCATTGTCTCCCCATACAAAAATGTGTAGCCCTATGTATAGGCTCACAAACTCAAGAAAATAGCAAGAAACCAAATTAGAAACTCTTAAACTGTTTACATTTTACCTAAGACTTTTCTAGACTCAAAACTACTAAAACATTGACTTTCTGAAAACTACATTGCCAAAATTTAAGCCCTTCTAGAGAATTTCGACCAACACTCTTAGAGGGCCCTACTTTGACTTATTGACTCACCAAAATTACTAAATTACCCTTGGCAATAATGCCTTATTACAAAAAAAGAAAAAGAAAAAAACCCTAAAACTAAAAGAACCCAAATTACCCATGGCACTAGTGTCCTCATTACAAGTACATTCCACCCCTAAAACACACTAACTCATGTTTCACACTTAATTTGTACTTGGTCCTTTTGTGGATTGGTATATACATTAACCTCTTTACAATGTCTGCATCAAAGTTTCAGCTCAACAACTCCTCCACTTTCTAACTTCTAAGTTGGAAAAGCTTATGGTCGTTCTTACCATAGACCTGCATTTGAAACTTATCTAATCTACTAATAAAATTAACCACTAATGCTGTTGGAAGTATAGATGGTTCATATATAATGGGTATAGTTGTAAATATATGTAACTAGGTGGTCTTTTCTGTTCTTCTTGGTCTTGTCTTGTATTAGTATGGTATATTACTGCCATACAATATAGCAATAGTATAAAAAATAAAATACAATTTAGTAGTGAGTGTGCATACCACTCTACTACAATTTTACCCCAATTCTTTTTCTTCTTCTTTTCATCAAAGACCAAAACCCTGGGTTTACACCACCAAACTCCAAACTCACAAATTCAACTTGGTATTATAGTCCAAGAGGAACACTAGGACTGCTGAGAAAGAGAGGAGCAATACAGAAAACTTGCCTACATCAGCAGGTCGTATGCTGATGTCATCAGTCTGTATGGACAAAGTGAGTTGAGTATAGATTGTGGCTGTATGTCTTCAGGACCTTTCTTGTCATATATGTGTACAACAAGTGTTTGGTAGTGGCCCTACGTGAGGTGGTTTACATGCTTGAATGTGGGGCTGAATTCTTGGTATGAAAAAGTTTGACTCTATAGTTTGTGGGTTGTGTACTTGATGTGTATTGGAGACTGGAAGGTTCAAATTCTTTTGTATGAGAAGAAGGGTTGTGCAGCGCTTGGTTATTTGATATCTAGCTGTGTGATTTGGTAGTGGTGTTTGCTTCTCTAGTGAGCTTGGAGGGTTGTGTAACTCTTTAAAGTGTTATTTAAATTTTAAAGTGGCTGGATCAAGTAAAGACTAAAAATGTCAGAGTTCAGTCAAACTAAGATAGAATCTCTACGGAAAATCCTTGCTTGGTTTCAGCATCCTCGCAACACTTGGCTTGTTGTGGTACTTCAGTTTCATTTCATAGAGAGTCCATTAGTTATCCTTGGATCATTGACTTGGGTGCTTGATATAGAACAATGCCAAGAATGTAATTTAAAGTCCAAAAGAGATGTAGCGGAAGCAAAACACAATTTAAAACATCTAAAACTGGAATTTAAGCATACCCATGTAATTCAAACTTTAGGAAAAATTTAAGAATAGAAGAAGAAAGTCAAGTGGAGGGGTTTAGAAGAATTTAGAAGAAAAAAGAGGGGAAAGAAACCCAAAAGGACAATTTTGGAATTTATGGACAGAATCCCAAAATTACCCCCTGGTCGTGCGTCAGAAAATTGCAAAATTTTTTAGATATGTTCTGAACATATTTGAAGGTCCTATGGTCAAAATTTCATTGATTTCTAATAAGAGTTACAACAACAACAAACAACCTTATCCCCAACTATTTGGGGTCGGCTACACAAAATTTCTAATAAGAGTTATTATGTAAGAATCATAAAAGTTCAGACCTTGGAAGATTCTTTAATGGAGATTTCATAAAACTAGTGTGAAATCTTTTCCAATAATCTAACAAAGAAGAAGAGAATCAAGGGAAAAGTCTGTGGGTTTAAGAGGGGATCCTTAAGAGATCAAAAGTTCTAAAGGAATTCAGAGAAAGAAGTTGTCTAGAGTGGAAGAAGAAAGAGAGAAGAAGATGTTGGGATTTAGAAGAAAAAGAGAGTATCACAACTCAACCCAAAGAAAGAGAGAGAGAGAGAGAGAGGATAACACGGGCTAAGCCCACAGCACACAAGTGTCAAAATTCAATTCATTCTTCAATAATTTAATTCATATGTAGGGGTGCCTTTAAATAGGCTTACAATGCAAAGAAAATAGATACTTTCCTAAAAACTTGAATTTCTAAAAACAATTAAGAAACTTCTAATAAAGACTTTTTAATTTCAAAAAGACTTCTAGATAACACACTTTCCTAACTTTAGACTACTAAAACTCAAGACTTTCTAAAATAAAACCTTCTAAAAACACTATTCTCGTCACTCATTGATACCCCTTTAGGAATTTGGTCATAACTTTTTCAAATCACTTTGGATTTGTATAATCTTGGTCTTGTTAGAAAGGTAACTGAATAACCTCTCTAGTAACACCAAAATCAAGCTAAAAGGGGAAGGTTTGACCTTAGAAAACTTGGGCTAAAAATAATTTCAGGATTAGTCTAAAATCCTAAACTAACCTTGATTTTCAAGCTTTATTACAAAAACAATCCAATAACTAAAAATCCAAATTAACCCATAGCACTATTGGCGTTATTATATATGTATTCCAACCCCTGAACACCTAACATAAACCCATACATTGCACACAATTTGAACCTTGTTCGCTTGTGTAGTGGAACATACAAGAGCCTCTTTTCATTGTCTGCATCAGTACTACCCATCATATGACCGGTATTCCTTCTCTATTTTCCTCCTATCATAGATATGACCTGTTGTAGCCTCCATCACTTGCCGGTATTCATGCTTCTATCAAATTCGCATGCACCATGCCAGGTTAATAACCTGCTGGGCAACATTAATCATTTTATGTTCCCAGATGCATTTTTGCATAGATGGTCACCATTCTTTTCATAGGAAAACTCTACATATGACTTATGATGAAGATAAAGCCTTCTGTTTAAAATTTGAACATTTATTTTTTATTCTTGAACATTGAAAGAATGAGTACTAACCTTATCTTGCATTTGAGTGCAGGAACCCCGGTAGCACACCTGAGTGGCTAGGAAATGTTATGGTTGCTGTATTCGTTGCTGCTATCATCTGCCTTACATTGGTGTATCTTCTTTCTTATGTTCATTTTTCAGGTCCTCAATTTATCTCGAATGCATTTTTGGTTACATGTGCAGATGTGCCCCTGAATTTCCTTTGTATAGCAATATAAACTGCTTTAGATCTATGGAACTTATTGAAAGAGGAGAAATCCAATCAGTTTCTAATTTTATCTTACATTTTTATCAGCAGTAACCATACTCGTTTAATACCTCAATACCTGTGTCTTTGCCTCAAGTGCAAATGGAGGATCTCACGCCATTGAGTGAATGGTAGAATCTGCTATTACTAGTCCTATAAGTACTCATGATATGGATCCAAACTGTCCAATTAATGTGTCATATCTTGGGTGTGGTCCCACAATCAAACCAGTCAATGTTTTCCAGTCATCTGAACAAGTTTTCATGATTGCTCAAAATCAATTGTATGTTTAGAATTGTCTGATCTGTGATACTTTTGGACAGTGCTCCATCCACTTCATGGCCCATCAATTAATATCTGGATCTATAGCCACATGCACTCGTTGGAAACTAGGAGCAGCTTACTGTTTACTTAGATTTACTTATGTTGGTTCTGGATCATCTGGGACTAAAGTTGACAATGGGCATAGAGGGAAAATTGGCTTTGGTTACAGTCTTAATCTGAAAATTCTGTTGTAAGATATAGCTGTCCTTTTCTCATTCTTCTTACAAGGTCAGAACCTCATGTATAATGTGTGGTTGTATCTATAAGAGATTGGTGTTAGTTATTGCTTAATATGTTTGATTGCATTTATGTGTTATATTGATGTGTAGGTGCAAAAAGATCAGTTGTCCTTGCAGCTTGTGCTCTGTTTGGTCTCACACTTACTGCAGTATTGTCTGGAATTGTTCCACCATTTACTGAAGACATTGCCCGAGCTGTAAATGTAAGTTCTCATTGGCTATTTAGATCTGTGATGTCTTTTTACATTTAAATAGGACCAGATAGCCATGATTGACATGAAGTTAACTGTCTAAATTTGGTTAACTATTTTAACTGTTATTTCAAGAGCAAAAGCTAGCAAAAGATTGGATGACTGCAAGGAACTTGCTTAATTCCCTAATATAATTTATGCAGTGGATTTTTATTTTTATTTTTGTTTTGGTAAGGCAAGGCCCTCATCTTGCATTTATTGCTTTCCCTTTTAAAGAACGAGCCAGGATAAATGTAATTCACTGGTGACAACCGAATTGGGATATTTTATACCCTAACTGAATCACCTGAATTTGAACTTGGTAGGTCCTAAAAATGGTTTGAATCAGCCAAGTGACAAGTCAACTCGCTGATTTTTCCCATTAATGTTTCTGAGTTGTTTCTAATGTACTGTTCTTTTTGGTATACTCTCTAATTATGTAGGTGATTTATTGGGCTACGAGTTGTGTTTTTCTTTTTCTCATTTTCTTTTATTTTTTTATTTTTTTGAGTTTTCTTGTTTTGAAGGCATTTTTTTTATATTAATTCTAGACTTCTATTTAGATTCTAGATTTCAAGTTCTTATATTTAACTCCTCCGTTGCAACTTGGAATCTCTTAAAAGTAATTGCAAACAACAATCATATGTTTATCAAGCTGATGCAATTTACAAACATCCTATGATTCCCAGGTTGTGCATGTTGTGGAAACAACAGGACATGGTGAAAACCAAAGCCTTATGTCATACATTTCTCTATTTTCTACGACTCCTGGCAAATTGACAGAGGAGGTCGAATATGTCAAAGAAGAAGGATTTATCTGTGGAAAAGAGAAGGTGATTGATTTTGTTACTTTTAATGTCAACTATGGTTGCTGGAGCTCTAATGATACAGGAAGTGGGTGGAGCAAATCAGACATTCCTACTCTGCACATTGAAAGTGATAAGAAAGGGGATGACAGGAGCACACAGGTTTCAATTGACACAAAAGTTTCTACACGCTGGACACTTGCAATCAATACTGAAGAAATTGAAGATTTCAAGTTGGAAGGTAAGAAATAATCTCACAAAGCTGCTCTCTAGTGTTTGCTTATTAGGCTTTTGATTTGTCAGACATGGGGACCTTAACAAACCTGACACACTAGCACTTCTGTGCAACTATATGATGAGAATATTGAAGAGAAAACAATCAATTTTACAAATTGGGGAGGTTGCTTCCTGCAGACCACACATGGCACAGAGATAAGTGGGCCAGATCCCAAAATCCAGACCATCAGGAGACATTTATCCACATGATGCATGGAGATTTCTCCAGATGGTTAGCCTAATACATTTTAAGAAGTCTGATTCTTACTTATATCTTGGATGTTTAAGGTCCTAGTACATGTTTTTACTAAGAAAATAAAAGGTCTTAATACATGTTTAAAAACGCCCAACTCTTGCTTGATTCTCTTCTTTTTAGATATAGGTTGTTGGTGCATTTCTGTCATCGTGGTCTGTTCTCTTTCATCTTCCTAACTTTTTTTTCTCTTCCCTCAACTGATTGCCCGCAGACTCCATCTCTCCCATCTCCTTCTTTCTTTCTTTTTAATCTTAACTTGCAAATGAACCCTTGCAAATATGGGTGAGTGACCAATGGGTACAAAAAATAAATAACCAAACAAATAAATACCTAAAAAAATTAAAGAAGCATAAAGAGAAAGGAGAGAATTAATGTCCAACTATGGTTAGAGGAGGGAGACCTGGGTGGGTGCGGAAATATAGGATTTTGGATGACCAAGTAGAAAAGGGGCTTTAGTGTCTAACTATGGTTAGGAGAGGGAGACATTTTTTATTCAATTTAGGAAGAGAGATGGGGGTGTGAAAAATAGGTATAGTGGAGATGGGGATGAGAAAAATAGGCATAGTGGAGATGGGGGTGAGAAAAATAGGGATGAGAGAGAATGCAAGAGAAATATGTAATTGAAGTTGGATTGGGCACAGTTGGCATTTTTATAAAAATGGAAGAAATTCATATGGGTTGTCCATGTAAGTAACCCATTACTTTAGTGTGTATAGATTCTACCTTTAAGATTGTTCTTTAAATTTTTCAGCACTGATGAACTAGAAGGTGATAGTTGTAGAGACAAGATGTTGGTCGACTCCACTTCGTCAACAATTATAAGAGAGTTTATCATTTCAACTTGTTCAAAGATTTTTCTTAAATGAAGCAATTAACCGTCTCTCCTAAAACCTTAAGGTGATAAGAGAGGGATGAGTTAATATAGTTGTTATATTTCAACACTCACCCTCAGTAGGGACACTCCTGGATAATTAACACGGGAGAGCTAGGTGCGAGGCTTGGGAGAATCTTTGCATCCACGGGAGGATTTGAACTTACAACCTAAAACTCCTCTGATACCATCTTAAATAAAGCAATTAACTGTCTCTCCTAAAACACTAAGGTTGTAGGAGAGGTTAGAGTTAATATACTTAATATATTTCAACAATTTTGATGAAAGGGTTTGTCTGATCTGGTTATCAAGAATTTTTTTCCCTGTT
>JAOXJP010000003.1:2633506-2650462 GCA_025762735.1 Platanus orientalis
ATCAATGTCTTTGACTCATTTGTTGGATTGATTTGTAAATGAGGGGTGGCCTTGATGTTCTAGTTTTAATTTGTTTGAAATAGAGGGATTTGAGTTGAAAATTGTTATTATTAGTTTATTTTAATTTTTATATACAACTAATTATTATTATTATTATTAGTTTCCGCTGAGCTCCCTTTATTAGAATGACACATATAGGTGGGTTGATAGTTTGGAGACCAACATGAATATGTCAATCCCATTGAATGTTGTGTTTGCTCTAGAAAAAAAATGTTTGTTATAGTGATGTTTATATGCTATGATGATGATTTTTTTTTTTTTTTTTGTAATAATTATTTTGCAAATGGTGGATGTTTTTTGTGGATGTGGTGGCTGAATGGGGGATGTGGTGTGTATGGTTACAGAATGGGAGTGGTGGTATGCATGGTGGTTGAATGGGGCAGGTGGTGTGTATTGGGTTAAATGGGAGGTGTTCATGGTGGTTGATTAGGGGGTGTATAAGAGTTAAGGGTGTGTATAGGAATGGGGTGTTTATGGGACTAAATGGGAAGTGTATAAGGCTGAATGGCGGTATGTTTATGATGGTTGAATGAGGGGGTGTTTATGGTGGCTGAATGGGGGGTGTTTATGGTGATTAAATGAGGGGTGTTCATGGTGGCTGAATGAGAGGGGTGTTTATTGGGAGGGGTGTTCATGGTAGCTGAATGGGAGGGGTGTTCATGGTGGCCGAATGGGTTGAAGTTGTTTATGGTGGCTAAATGGGGGGTGTTCATGGTGGTTGAAAGGGGGGGTGCGTATTGGATCGATGGTGTGTATGGGAATATGGGGTGTTTATGGGACTTAATAGGGGGTGTATGAGGGCTGGTGGGATATAAGAGGGTTGATGGTGTGTATGGGAATGAGGGATGTTTATAGGAATGAATGGGGGTGTATGTTGGTTGCTGGTGTTTATGGGATTGAATGGGGGTGTGTATAGTGGTTGAATGGGGGGTGTATCGTTGTTGAATGGGAGTGTATGGTGGCTTGTGGTGTATATTAGAATGGGGGGTGTTTATGCTACTGAATAGGGGGTGTGCGGGTGTGTATAGGAGTGGTGCTGTGGGTGGTGCTGGTGGTGGGTATTTGTGGTGTATGGTGGTGATTGTTGTATGTTTGTCTGTGATGGTTTTCTTACCATTGTGGTGATTATTTGTTTCTTCTACTTAATAATAGAAATGTCTATGGACTTCGAATCATCTTCTAACACTAACTTCCAAGAGTTAAAAGTATTCTCATGTTAATTGCAAGTGTGGAAAAAGAGCAGTGATATGAGCATCTGAATCTGAAAAGAACCCTGATAGATTATATTATTTTTGCGCAAAAAAATTGGTAAGTTTATTTAATAGTAATAAATAGTTATTGTTATTTATTTATGTTGTTCCTTATGGTTGTTGACAAGTGTTATTGTAGTGAAGACAAAATCACTAGCAAACCCACCTTGTTCTTTTTTTGCGTGGTGTCATCCTTATAATGAGGGTCTTGGAGATTCAGAAAAATACAAACAATTGAAAGATCTTCGAAGGTGAATGAAAGATATGGATGTAGAGATGAAGATCTTGAATGCACAAGGGGAAGATATTAAAGTTCTGAAGGCACATGGAAAAGGAATTCAGAATTCCATTGGACTCGTCAAGAGATTAACGATAATGACTTTGTTTTTTTCTGTTTGCATATCTTTTGTCAAATCTTTGTGATGGTATTAAACATACTAATGATCATTAAACTTTTTTAATGATATAGGCGGATCATCTACCTATTGGTAGAAACAAATTTTAACTATTTTATTGATGATATTTGGTGTGGATGTGGTAGATTGATGCATGTGATTTATATGTGTCGATGATATTGGTACCAAGACAAGTGTTTTAGGTTGATAATGTTGGTACCAAGATAAAAAATTTAGGTTGATAATATTTGATATATGTTTGCAAAGGTGTTGATGTTTTGTGTGCACAAATGATATGCATAGGTGTTGATGTTTATGTGCACAGATGTTGATGTTTGTGTGCATAGATGATGCACAGGTGTTGATATTTGTGTGCACAAATGATATGCATATGTTTTGGTTGCACATGTTCATATTTGAATAGGTGTTTGTTGGCAAGGATGATATGCACAGATTTTGATTTTGGTTGCACAGGTTCATATTTGATATCTATTTGCACATATTCATATTTGAATAGGTGTTTGTTAGCACAGATGATATGCACAGATTTTGATTTTGGTTGCATAGGTTTTGGTTGCACAGATTCATATTTGATATTTGTTTGCACAAGTTAATATTTGCACATGTTCATATTTGAATAGGTGTTTGTTGGCATAGGTTCATATTTGATATATGATTGTGATTCTTTGAAGCTGTAAAGCTTCCCCTTTGTTTCCATGATTAATTAGTGGCTTGGTTGGATAAGTATTGTTCTAAGTAATGACTTTTATAAGTTGTTGAATCCTAAATAGCAAGGGGTATTAATCAATCCATTCGGACTGTTGGATGTGCATCGGGGTCTTAAAAAGCCTAATAAGGCTTTTAGATGAGAATCGGGGTACTAATCAGTCCATTCAGACCATTGGATGTGCATTGGGATCTTAGGGGGTCTTAAACAACCTAATTGGGCCTTTAGATGAGTATCGTTGTATTAATCAGTCCATTCAAACCGTTGGATATGCATCGGGGTCTTAAAAAGCCTAATGGGTCTTTAGATGAGAATTAGAGCACTAATCAATCCATTCAGACTGTTGGATGTGCATCGGGGTCTTAAATAGCCTAATCAGGCCTTTAGATGAGAATCGCCGAATTAATCAGTCCATTTGAACCGTTGGATGTGCATTGGGGTCTTAAAAAGCCTAATTGGGCATTTAGATGAGAATCGGGGCACTAATCAATCCATTCAGACCGTTGGATGTGCATCGGGGTCTTAAGGGTCTTAATCAGCTTAATCGGGCCTGTAGATGAGTATCGAGGTACTAATCAATCCATTCAGACCGTTGGATGTGCACTTAGGGGTCTTAATCAGCCTAATTGGACCTTTAGATGAATATCGGGGTAATTCGGACCATTGGATGTACATCAGGGTCTTGATTAGCCTAATCGGACTGTTTAATGAGTATCGGGGTATTAATCTATCCATTCGGACCATTGGACACGTATCGAGTCTTCATCAACCCACTTAGACTGTTTGATGAGTATCGAGATATTAATCAGTCCATTCGAACCATTGGATGCGCATCAGGTCTTAATTAGTCTACATAGACCGTTTGATGAGTATCAAGTCATAATCAGTCCAATCGGACCATTGGCATTGTTTTTAAGTTACATGGGACAAGGGCATTTTCGTCTTTATATGGGACAAGGGCATTTTCGTCATAGTAAAACAATCCCATGTGCCATGAGGATATTTTTGAGTTTTAGAAACTACTTTTGGTCACATGATTCCATTGACTAACAGTCAACCACGGACAACTAACGGCAGAATGTGTACAAGATATCATAGGGGCCCATTTGCGTTCTTTTCAGATCGGGTTGTTTACCCTGAAAGGGGTAGGGTGTTTTTTGAAACCAACAATGTAAGTCAAAGGGGATCCTTGGTATTATTGAAAGTCGAGGAGGGAGACTGTATATTGTTAGATAGTACAAGGGGCCATTCTATAATTTACCCTTTTGATATTATGTGCCAAAATTACAGAATTGCCCTTATTGGATCATTCTTCCTTTTTTCTTCTTCTTCTCTACCCTAAGCTCCTCTAATCTTCTTTCCTTTATTCTAGTCTCTGATTTTCTAATTTCCATGCCTACTTATAGATTTTAAAATTCTAATATTGAGTTTTGCTTCCGCACTTTAACTTTGACAAATTATTTGAGGTTCTCGGGAATATCCTACATCAATTTTGGTATTAGAGCTTGTATCCTACATCAATTGTGGTATCAAAGCTTGTATCCTGCATCACTCCAAAATGAGGTGGATAAGCTTACAAAATGAGATATGGGATTCCATCTTTGTTTAAAGGATGTGAAATTCCTGAGATGTAGTTTGTTGCTTTGTACTTGTCTAATGTTTCTTCTTCTTGTACTATTGCTTTAGATGCTATCTCTTTTTATAAAAATTGGGTTATTCATATAAAAAATAAAATAATAATAATAATAATAATAAATTCTTAACCAAACAAAGAAAACACTTGGGATTTTAGAACCAAGAAAACTTTCTGCAGCCCTGAGTTGAAAACTAAAGAAGGAAACCACAAAGGCATAAAATGGTAATACGGTGTTGTAAATAGAGCTCTACCCATCAGGATAAATTTTTAAGAAGTCCAAATTTCAACAATATATAAATGAATTGTGCTAAACAGAGGATGGTTCTAATTCTAAAGTAGTACAATAATGAGCCCTGAATAATCTGTACCCCAAGATGCCTGATTATCCAACACCAGTAAACATGAATAAGGTATTCATAAAAATAAAAAATAAAAAAATTAATAATTTAAAAGCATGATTAAGGAGAATTTATAATATCTAAGAAACGAGAAGGCATCACATATATAATAACTTTATAAGTTTATATTCTCTGATTCTTTATATTGAACAAAGGGCCCTACATTTTATTTGTATAAGACAAAGATGCATGTCATTCAACTTTTACAATGTAGATTTCTTCTTCTACCTCCCCCTATCTGCTACTTCTCACTGCTACATTCTGATGAAGCATTACCAAAGACTACTCCTTCTCTCCAAAGGAGGGGGAGAGAGCTAGAGAGGGAAAAAAAAGTAATAATAAGCAAAATGATTAAATGCCTGTCCAGAATTGTGAGATTCAAATGCTACCCACACTGAAGAATCATTAGATGGGGAAAAAAGTACGGACTTCATTACCAAATGCAGTAATTATTAGCCTTACATACAATCCCAAATCTGCCAGTAGCACCCAATGGAATTTTGCTGTAAGTTGTGGAACTTACTCCTTCATAATTAACAGGGGCTTTCTGAAGCTTTGGATCTGTATCCACAATGTCCTCCAAGTGTTTCAGCACCGCTTCTCCATAGTCCCGGAAAGATCTAGAAGCAGATATTTTAAATGAATTCATAACTGAAGAGCTATTCAGCTAAAAGAAGAAGATGATCATTTATCATACCCTCCCTGGAGATCTGAATGATTCTGATCTATCTTGAGTCGCAGTTCAACAGCAACAGCTGGTTCCTCCAAACCCTCTACCATACTAGTCAGAACTTTACTGCCACCACTTGTTCCCGAAGCTCTAGCTGAAGCAAGTTTATTTAAGAGCTTGACCTGCAGTTAATACCACATTGAAATAAAAGTAGGAAAAGAAAAATAATGAGTTTGGTGGACCTAAGCCTAACTTTTTCAAATGATTTGCCATCCACTAACGCGCCATCAGTGGTAAGACAAACCAACATTAAGATATTAACAATTGATGCCTACCATGAGGTATGCACCATCATCAAGCCAGTGATTCTCCTTGAGGGCTCCATGGCCACTGGTTTCAATAGCCAGATGTGATTCCTCACCAACAGAGTTCTGCCAGCATTGTTTGTGCTTCAGTTAGGAATAATTCCGCAAGAAGAACTGACAGTTTTATGGCTATAAAAAATGGACAAGGTAAATTGCATTCAAACTGAAGCTGGTAGACCATGCAAGTAATTAACACTCAAATGAGACAAGATATGACAAGTCGACCTTGCTTTACAATACACAGAATGGAAGTGCAAATTCAAGAACTGTCCCTAGAAGAATGCCTCTATAGTTAATTAAGCTACCTCGGCTGTTCTCTCTTGGGATTTCTGCATGAGGTATGAAATTCTCCCCATTGCAATCATATTTGCTATCTTGGTTCAATCATTCATAAGGAATCCATAGAATTAGAGCGGGCTAGATGAAGTGTAGTAGTGCTTCTATAGTGCATGAGATTGACTAATACCATTAAAACTAAAGGGCAACATGTTACAGCTATAAGACCAACCATGCAATTAAGAAACAACATAGTGATTATTATTTTATTCTGCATTTCAAGTGTCAAAAGAAAAAAAAACTTTATGACAGTGGGAGTGATCAAGTTTCAGCCAGCAACATCCACTCAGACAAGTTTTATTTTAATCCCTTAAATCTGAATTCTGCGTGGCCCTTATCTGGAATTCGGGACTGGGTTGAATTCAGTCCTTGATATCTCAATCTGCATGTGATCAACCTGTGATTCTTGTTCTTATTTTGGTTTTAGTTGGTCCTAAATCCTCTAGATACATCACTTATATTCCACCAGTTGTTTTGACTCCAGAAACCCATATTTCATTGACTATTTACACATTCTGTTGTGCTGGAATTTCTGAAACCACCACCTGAGTTCTTAAGACTTGGCACACCTAAACCTATCTGACTAGGCTGAAATTTGGTGAGGTTAATTCTATATTTACAGGAATTTCATCCTAGGAATTTTCAAATCAAACTGAAAACTCTAACTAGAGTTCCTAGCCTGATCGTGTGGCTGTCCAACAGGCCTTGTTTTCTGAGTATATATTTTGAGAGCTGAATATAAATAGTCTACACGTGGTGTGTTACCATAGATCTGATTGTGACCATTCTTAGTAAAGTAGTGGGCCCATTACCCACAGGAAATCACAGCTTTCCTAAGCTGTCCGGACCACATAGAATAAGTGTAGCTGAGATGAGGATGTTAAGATGGATGCATGATACGACTAGAAATGATAGATTGAAAAATGAATGGCCTTGTTATTTCTCATTTGTAATTAGCAGATGACACCATATTATTTGCTAAACCGGATATTGATTGTGTGTTGAATTTGAAGTACCCTCTTAAGGCGTTTGAAATCATTTCTGGCAATCAATTAAAAAAGAAATTAGTTCTGGCTTGAAAATTAATTGGATTAAATCCTGTTTAGCTGGAATTCATGTGAATGAAAATTGTTTATTAAGTCTGGCTGATTTGCTTGTTTGCAAAGTGGAAAGGTGGCTGTTAAAGTACTCTGGCCATCTCGTAGGTGGATGCCATCAGCTAGTGAGTTTCTAGGATCTGGTGGTTGAGAAGGTGGAGAGAAGACTCTCTAGTTGGAAGAGGGCTTAGATATCTTTAGGGGGAAGAATTACTCTAATCAACTCACTATTAATTAATATTCAGGAGTATTACATGTAATTAAATGGGAAGGAGTTGCAGGTCTAAGAAAGATGGGGTCTTGGCATTGGTAACATTGAAAAGATAAATTTTGCTCTTTTTTTTTTTTTTTTTTTTTTTTGAGAGAGAGAGAGGTAAATACAATTTATTAATAAGAAAAGAAAGAAACAAGGACACAAAGACCAAGTGAGTTCACAAGACAAGTGAACGAACAAGAAAAGGACACAAACAATTTAAGCAAAAACAAACATAGCAAAACAGCCCAAAACAACAAGCAACAGAAAAACAACATAATCACTCTCCAAAACCCATTCCAATCACTCTCGTCAAAATCCTCCAAGATGAAGACCCAACAAAAAAAAAATTCTATAATCGACAAAGCAAATCCTCTCAAAAGGCATAAACTTATCTTCGAATGTTTTGACATTCCTCTCCTTCCATATGGTCTAACAGATAGCCCCCCACTGAAAACTCCAGATGCAATTGGAAATACCTTCTAATTCTCTGATCCACCATCCTTAGATGAGATCAGTGAACCTCAATGGAAGCACTGAGGAGACATTTAAAAAGAGAAAGAAGTCCCACAAATTCCTCACCAATCTACAATGGATAAATAAATGATCCACCGTCTCCACCTCATTCATGCACAAAATACACCCATTTTCCAAGTTCTATCCTCTACTTTTAAGATGGTTCAGAGTCAAAATCTTATCCAGATAAGCACTCCAATAACAAGGAAACCTTCAATGGAAGAACCAAAGTCCAAATGCCACTATAGGGGACCCCAAAATTAGGCTGAATGTCCAAATTCTTGTAAAAAGATTTAGCGGAAAAGGTACCCTTTTTGTTCTTAACCCACACCCACCCATCCCGTAAACCTAACCCCAGCCTCAAGCCCTCTAACAAACCCATGAGAGCGGTAAACTCCCCAAATTCCCAATCATTCAAATTCCTCCTCAATCTAGGGACCCAACCACCACCCATATTATAATCAAAATTCTCCGCAATAAACCCCTTCTTATTGAAAATGAGATGATAAATGATCCTAAAATCCTCCATCAAAGGCCCGTTCCCTATCCAATGATCCTCCCATAAACTGATTCCCTCACCTGACCCTAGCCTATAGCAAATACACTTCTAGAAGTCATCAGGACCATTAAGGATAAACTTCCAGACCCACACCCATGTCCCTCCCTAGGAACCATAGATCTCTAAACCGACAAGCTACCATACTTAGCCTCAATCACCCTTCTCCATAGATCCATCTCTTTCCATTCCGAATCCCCAAAGTCATTTACCCAAGAGCGCCCAATTATGAATACCGATTTTTCTAATGCCAAGACCACCTTCACAAAGGGGATGACAATCCATAGATAAATCTTGGAAAATGGTTGCAGAGATTTGCTACTGAAAGGGGTAGCTTAAGGCAATCTTTCACGGATAAGATTAAAATGGGCGCGGCTGCAACCGGTTGGTGAATTCTAATGCCTCTCTAATTTGATGCACGTTATTAAAATTCTTCCTCTCTTACTTCCCCATACTCACTTTGTGATTAGTAATGCTTGTAGAATCAGATTTTAGGAAGATGTTTGGAAGGATGATAAACCTCTATCAAAACTCTTCCCTCAGTTATTCTAGATTTCTTCTCAAAAGAATTTTTTAGTTTCTGAAATCCTGTCAAATTCCTCTTCCGGTATCTCTTGGAGTCTCTTGCTTTCTAGAGATCTATACTATTAGGAGATTGGCTCTGTACCAATTCTTCTCTCCTTTCTTTTGGATGTCCATTTTTCTAATGATGACGTAATAGGTGGGTTTGGACTCTTTAACTCTTCAGGTGTTTTTTCAGCAAAATCTTTCTTTGAGAATTTGTGTCAAAACCTGCCTTCAAGTTATACTTTTCCTCATAAAAAAATTGGTAGGCTCCCGTTCCCCCACATGTTCAGGTGTTTTTTTGGACCACCTTTCTATAAAAGGTTGAATAGCATAGACTTGCTCCAAAGAAGATGTCCTTATATGGCTATTTCTCCTCATATCTACATTCTTTTGCATTTAAAGTGGGGAATCGGGCGAGCACATCATGATCCATTATGAATTCTCAAGATTCTTATGGGTCTTTTTTCGTCCAGAATTTCTCTATGTTAAGTAATGCTCTGCCACTTGATTGATCTTATTAGCCATTGGAATGGTGGTTTTATGGATATTCAAGGGAAGCATGATGCAGCATACATATGGACTAGTGGGTGTATGCATAAAGGAGTCAGATATAAAATTAACCAAAGTAATGTCAAAGCATAAACACAATTCCTACTTACACATCCACACACGAATTCAGGTTAAGATTTAGTTAAATCCCATAAACATGGTAAAAATTAAAGACCTATATAAAGTAATAAACAAAAGGGATCTAAATTAGATGCATAAACATAATTGAATTAGGAGATTAAACTCCTGTGTAGAGGCTGCCCAGAAAATCAGAATGGTATAAAGTGAATAAAACTCAAAAAAGAACATGAAAGAGTTAAAGAGAGCAAGGAACACTATTGGGGTCTCATAAATCATGGGCGGGGGTTGACTTAGGAGTGATTTAGGTTCAGATTTCTCAAGATCTTAATAGGTTTACAGTGTCTATCAGTCCTTTGCCCAACTCGACATAACCAACAGCACGCCCTGCTTATAGGATTCAAAAGAAAGCTTTGTAGATTCACAAGAATACCTCTCATAGGCTGTAGCAGGCTTGTAGATGCTCTTTAAAATATAAGAAGTGCTAAATCCCTGCTCAATAGTAATCTTTCACCAGTTTTGGTGTGGCCGAAAATAATACCTCCCAGTTTAGACTCTTCTGCCAGCGTGGAACTTCTCCAGCAAGGTATACATAAATACTGATGGTTTTGGAAGGGATTCTCCCATGATTAGGATCGCCCTGGGGTTAGTTTAACCTTGTTAAAATCCCAGATTCAGATTCCTAAGGGTTAGAGAGAATTAACTAATCTCGTACAGGTGGAAATCTGAGCAGTTTCACGCCTGGGATGGATTCCTTTGGCAAGATTTTGTTTAGGCCTGAATTTTAGGAAGGGAGGAAAACTCCTTTAGGATCGTATGGAGTATAACAACTCCTTGCTGAACTCCTTTTGACCCAACTCCTAAGAAATAGGAGTGGGAACTTGATCTCCCATGAAAGCCTGAACTAGGTCCTTTAACGCCTCTTACTTGTAAACCATAGCCAATATGGAGTTGGTGAGGTTCTTTAGATGGGTCCCACCTCCCCTAAAATTGTGAGAGGGTCTTCAATTAGGGAGAAAAGAGATTGATGTTAAATCCCTAGAAGATAGGAGCTGGAATCAATTCTTGTGGAGGAGACTTCCTACTTGTTTCACGCCTACAGCTATGTATCTCTTCTAAAAAAAAATTCAAACAGCCATTAAAGGCTATATATGATTCTCCAAGTTGATCGTATAGGCCTGGCACAACCCCTTGAATACTTGTTTGCTTGAAAACTTTAGAGAATAGAGTGTGCTAAGAGCTCTTTTGTAGACTATTGCTTGCAGACCATCAAAACAACATGTAAACAAAATAAAAGAAGAAGGGAAAGAAGAGATAGAAGACTTTTACCCAATGGGAGGGAGTAGCCTCTACTACAACCGTTAAACTAAGAATGTCCTAAACCCATTCCAGGATTTTATGCACTTTACTTGCAACCAAGGAACAAGAAGAAGAAGCACAAGGAAGCCAATATGTGAGAACTCAAAAACTTGATTTTATTCATCATAAAAACTTGCTAGTCGTGTGGGGTGTTTTTATAGCCCCCACGGCCAAACTTATTATACCCAAAAAATATATAAAGACCCAAATACCCCTCCAACACAATGACATGTCCAAAGTAACCCTACACTATCGACAATAACCAAAATATCACTAAATAATCTACCAAAACAAAATTACTCTCAAATAATGTACTAGGAAACAAAACATGAAAAGAAATATCCTAGTGAAACCATAACATGGGCGCAACCTTCGTACACCGTCTCTAGTAAACCTGAAACTCCTGCCTGGACCTAATGTCCTCATCAAAGCACTTTGGAACATAATTCTTCATTATGTGTGTTGGGGAATTTGGCAGGAATGGAATATAAGAATCTTTCAAGGTCTGTGTAAGTCACCCTTAGAGGTTGCGGGGTCTTCTTTTTTATTCTTTTTTTTTCTTTTTGAGGTGGCTTCTTCAGCGATGGTTACAGGAATTTCATGGAGTCTCTCTATCTCTCTAAATGGCCGTTTGAGAGATTGGCATGCTTTTATTCTTCCTTGGGTTGAGCAGAGTAATTTGTAATGTTTTGTTTTGTTGTGATCTTTTTAATGCTTCTCTTTGGTATATTTTAGTTTCTTTCATTGCTTCTCCTCTTCTTTTTTCTCAATAAAATCATTATTCATCAAATAAATAAATAAATAAAATGAATGCATGTACAAGTAGGGGTGCAAATCTTTGATTATCATCTGCATTCAGTCCATATTTGTTCGTTTAAAAAATATCCGATTATAAACAAACCAAATACAGATCTATATAAATCCAATCCGGCTAAATATCCGTATTCGTGTATATATATGTGTGCACGTGTGTGTGTTTTGTACCTAATGAGTGGCTTTGAATTAGTAGTCATATCATAATATTGTAGGTTATGTTACATTATAGTTGAGTACATAAATACTTTTAACATTAACCATAATCCATTGCCTAACTTAATGGATATGAATATAGTAATTTAACTTTATGAATTTTTGTAATCAGATATATTCGTAGTCGCATCCGGTATTTGACTAACTTTTATTTCCTTAATACCCTTAAAATAGCAATCTTCACAAATACTTCATCATTTTATGCAGTATTTTTCCTTAGAACTGATCATTTTTGTTTTGGGAAACATTATTGAAGATATTTCTGGTTTACTTTAAGTCTTTGATGTTATTATTCACACTCCGGCTATGCAATTTGCAAAGGATCTTGAGTAGCTAAATTATTTCAAGGGCTAAAAGAGTAGTTAGCAAATGGCTGAAACTGCAAGTTAAACATTAAATAGACCTGTTATCTCAATAGGCCCGTCATTAAGCCGACACTCTAGAATTTATTAAATGCTTCATTTTATCAGTACCAAAGAATTCCTCACATTATGCACTATATCACTCCCATCACTTTACTAGGCTCAACATTACATAAACAGTGCATCTGATTGGTTGGAGTTTGAATCAGTGGTTCAAGAGTCACTTCCCTGCTCAGAATCTGATCATGTGCCAGTTTTAACGCATTGGATTCGGGCCCTCATCCATTCAAATTTGAGCTGATGTGGCTTGAGATGGCGGGCTTCAAGGATTTAATCAAGGAGTAGTGGTTGGGGAGTGAGGTGAATGGTACGGCGAGCTTTAGATTTGCTCAAAAATTGAAGGTCCTCGAAGTTCGTATTATTCAATGGCGTAAGGAGTTTGGTGGTTTGGAGAAGAGGAAGTTAGTTGTCCTTAACCAAATTGGTGCCTGGGATTTGAAAAGTCAAGAGTGTGGTCTGGACGAGGATGAGAGTAGAAAGGAGAAGTCGAGAGGGAGTACAACCAACTTTTGAAGATGGAGGAAACTTCTTAGCACTAGGAATCAAGAGCTACCTAGCTTAGAGAGGGAGACAAAAATACGAAATTCTTTCATAAAATGGCGAGTTTGATGACTTCTCTTAATGTGATTAACAGGATCAAGATTTATGGCCACTGGGTCTATGATCGGTTAGTAAGTAGGGAGCACATTGAGCAATTCTATAAAGAGTTGTATTGCGACCCGTTTCCCCAACACTCTATTCTTGAGGGGGTAGAATGGGCCTCTCTTGATAAAGGACCTAGCAACGAGCTAGAGAGACCTTTTTATAAGGAAGAAGTGTTGACAGCGCTTGATTTTATGGAGATTGACAAAACCCTTGGTCCTGACGGTTTTCCCACCAAATTTTTGAAATCCTGTTGACATATAGTGGGTTCAGATGTTATGGAGGTTTTTACAGCATTTCATTCCAAGAATCAATAGAGTAGGAGTCAGAGTGCCACTTTTATTACCCATATTCCCAAGTGAAAGGAGGGTTCGGAGATTAAAGACTATCACCTAATCAGTCTGTTGGGCTGCCTCTACACAGTGTTGGCCAAAACTCTGGCAATAAGGCTAAAAGATTGCTCTTTGTTGTTATTATGGAATCCCAAAATGCTTTCTTACCAGCTAGACAGATTACTGAGTGCTCGTTGGTGGCAAATGAGTTGATTGATGTCAGGTTGAAATCAAGAAAGTCGGGGCTTATTTGTAAGGTGGACATGGAGAAAGCGTATAACCACGTTAATTGGGGATTTCTTGACTGGGTTCAGGAGATGATGGGCTTTGGTCAGAAGTGAAGAAACTAGATGAAATTTTGTATTTCTTCTCCGTCTTTCTCGGTTTTAATCAATGGGTCTCCCAAAGGTTTCTTCAAAGGTAGTAAAGGCCTGAGGCAGGGCGACCACCTCTCCCCCTATCTGTTCATCATGGTGGCTAACATGTTGGGTAGACTCGCTACGAAGGTAGAGTCTGTGGGTCTTATTGAAGGCTTCTCTAGTTCTGACAGAGGCCCAATTGTGCCTTTCATCCAGTTTGCAGACGACTTGCTTTTATGATAAATGCTGATTTGGAGGGTCTTCAGAACTTGCGTTGTATTCTTCTGATGGTTGAAGTGGCAACTGGTTTAAAGGTCAATTGGAATAAGTCGCCCCTTAGCCTGGTTGAGGAAGTGCTTGAGGTGGAGTATATGGCTAGTGTGATTGGGTGTGATCTTCCTATTAACTATCTAGGCCTTCCCTTTAGTGCGAAGCCGTTGTCCAAAGCTATCTAGCATCCAGTGTTAGACAAGATTGGGCGCAGGCTAGCAAGGTGGAAGGGTCAGTATCTCTCATTCGGAGAGCAAAATGAGCTTGGTAGTTTGCCGCTTTATTTCCTTTCCCTGTTTAAAATTTCGGCTTTTGTGCTTCGCAAAATGGAGCATATTCAGCGGAACTTTCTGTGGGGTTCGAGTAGGGGGAAGAGGAGGATTCATTGGGTTAATTGGGACACTATATGCAATCCATAGAATCAAGGGGATCTAAGCATCGGATTGGTTGGGGTGTTGAATAAGCCCTCATTGGGAAATGGTTATGGAAATATGGGACTGATGGTCTTTCCTTGTGGAAAAGGGTGTTGCAGGCGAAGTATGGGGAAGATAGATTTGCATGGTCGTGTTGGAAGCCATCTGGTCCAATGGGCTGTGGCTTATGGAAAGGGATTTGTAATATTGGGGTCGATCTCTTCAAGTATATCAGGTTCAAAGTCAACAGGGGTGATAGAGTCAAGTTCTAGCAAGATGTGTGGTGTTCCATGGAGCTCCTTTGTGATCTCTTCCCTACCTATTATGGTCTTGCATTATCCAAAGACGGGTCAGTGGCTGATCACATGATCCATTCAAGGGTTTCTCTATCTTAGGACCTTAAGCCCAGGACAAATCTAAATGACTAGGAAGTGGAAGAAATGAGGAGGTTATGGATGTTTTGGACTCTTGCTCAGTTGGAGACCCGGATTTGGAGGATGAGATGATTTAGGCTCGAGATGAAGAGGGGGGTTTTACTGTTAAATCTATGTATGGCATTCTGTGTTTGCAAAAGCCTGAGGACACACCAGGGATTTGTGCTTGGAACCCTTTCATTCAACTCAAAGTGGCGATGTTTGTCTGGAAATTGTGGTGGGACCGTGTGCCGACAATTGACAACTTGATTCATAGAGGGTCACACCGAATTGGTGCTGCCTATGTGTATCAGTGAGGAAATCTGCTTCTCATCTCTTTCTCCATTGCAAGTGGGTGCACGCGCTCTGGTCCTACTTTTGGAATAGCTTTGGTGTCGAATGGGTGCAACCGAGTTCGATGAGATGCCTGTTAGCTTGTTGGCCCACGCAGAGGAGTATGAAGTAGAGTGATTGTAGTAGGCGGTTGTGGACCTTGGTGCCGGCTGCCTTGTGGTGGGCGGTTTGGGAGGAAAAGAATATAAGAATTTTCAATGGTACCTTGCATCATCCCAGGAAAGTGTCGGATGCTGCATTATGCCGTCTAAACAATTGGTGTTTCTATTCTAGCTTAGGAGATGGGCCCCCCCATAGGATATGGATCTTTGAGTGGGACCGGTCCATTTTCCTTTCTTATTAGTCTTTCCTGTTTTTGTTGGCGCTCCCATGCTAGCATTTCTCATGCTATTTGTAATGGTTGTCTATTGATATGGCTAATATATACTTTACTTTTTCAAAAAAATATATATATTTTCCCATGCATGCACACTCGCATACAAAACAATAATGGAACTATAGAAGTTCCCCATCCTGATAGAAGGCTAAGAAAACTTACACCAAAACTATGAGATGAGAGAGGATCAACAGGCAAGCAGTGATGCAGACAATGTCAAGAGGCTTTAGTATGTGCCTCCACATAAAAAAGCCAAGTATAAAGCTGTAATTTTAAGGTCTTGCATGTAGTTTTATAGTTAGGGAATTAATTGTAATAAGGCAATATGTCAGGGTCTTTTTGTTCATTTTTCTTCAGGGGGGGGGGGCTGTGTAATAAGGCTAGTTTAGCCAATAATTAAATAGGGAAGGGTGTGGGATGATTTGGGCTGGATCTCCTCTCTTTTTATTGGCTTTAAAAATCAGCCAATTGGTCCCACACATATGTTGGTCGTCCAACTCAGAAGTGGGAATCTTTTGGACTCTTTAAAGTCAACAAAAGGGGCCCACAACCAAGTTGGTCGACAGCCCCTCTATTTGCACTTATTTAGTAAATAGTTTTTTTGGAAACTTTTTTATTTAGAAGTTTTAGATTTTAGGCAACTTGATTTTTAGTCTTTTGGGTTTTTAGGTAAGTCTTAGGCCTCACATTGAGGACCTTCTATTTTCTAGAATTTCTACATTTCTAGAATGTAAAGCCTACAAAATAGGCATCACACGACATGTAAAGAACAAATTATGATGGAATAAAATTTTGCAATTGTTTGGGAGTTCCCAAGTGGCCATACCTCCCCCCCCCCCTCTTATTTTCTCTCTTATTATGGGTTGTAGCCTCACGGCTCCCTTCTCCTTCCTCTATTCTCTCCTCTCTTTTCAGCTGTTCTAACGATTTCATCTCCTTCCCTTTCTCCTAGATTCTCTCTTCTCTCTCTTTCTTTCTTTTCCCTCCTCTATCTTTCCTCCATGACAACACTTTTCTAGCCTCCTTCTCTTCCAACACCTCCCCTTCTCCTCTTAACCTTATCATTAAGCTTGCTAATAATTCTGGATAGCAAACCTGGACATACAATAAGCTGAAATCGCCCCTCTAGGTGACCCCTTTTCTTTGACTTTTTTTAGAGTTTTGTTCCCTTAGAGGTCCACTATAAAACCCCTCAAAGTCCTCCAAAGTTCCTTTCTTCCTGCTGTACTTATTTTAAAAGACACCCCTGCAAATTTTGCTTCTTCCATTAAAGGACCTCAAGCTTTTCTGAAATTCAACTATTTGGAGAGGTAAAACTGCTCCAAATCAGGTGAAATTTTGAACAGAGCTTCCTTTTACAAGTCAGAATTTTCCCTAGATTTTCAGAATTTTCTGACAAGTTTCAGGGGTATTTTTGTAATTTTATCCAACTCTGCCAAAATTACAGAATTGCCCCTGGTCCGAAAATTGTTTTATTTAGGTCTAGAATTTATTTCTGGATAGCCCATTTAAAAACAGAACCTTCTTCCTAATC
>JAOXJP010000003.1:2650562-2667613 GCA_025762735.1 Platanus orientalis
CCCCTGGTCCGAAAATTGTTTTATTTAGGTCTTGAATTTATTTCTGGATAGCCCATTTAAAAACAGAACCTTCTTCCTAATCATCCTACATCAAATTGGTATCAGAGCCAGGTTACAACTAATTCTTATCTAATTGGGTTCTTGCAGGTCATTGGAAGGATATATTTTCAACCAAGGTTTGCAGCTACTTCTTAGCTAGCTAAGGTCCCAGGAAAACCAGAACTTAAGTTTTACAGCCGGTTCTATCTAGTAGTAATCCATGGGAGCAAGTAAGGAGGACTTGAACTTGAGAGCACAAATTCCATATTGGGTAAGGTGGAAGGTCGTATGCAGCCCCTAGAGGAATCTATCAGGCAGCTAGTTGTTTTTGTTGATCAGCTTTGTCAAGATATGTAGGAACTCAAGAAAGAGAAAGCATCAATTCAGGCTATGGGATTTTCAAATTCAGCCCCTTCTCCAAGCTGGACATCACACCACTTGCAGCATGGAGTGATGTCAGCCAGGAAAGAATCCAAGGTAAACCATGGATCGAGGCAGGATGTTCCCATTCGAACTAAGACTAAGAGGCAGTTCACCAGGTTTGGGCAAAAATGGTGAAATTGGACGAGAGTTTGCATTTCCTCGGCATCTTACTCAGTGTTGGTGAATGGAGTTTCCGAAGGTTTTTTTAAAAGTAGCAGAGGGTTGAGACAAGGGGACCCACTCCCTCTGTCCCTATTCATATTGGTTACGGAGGCTTTGAACAAATTAATTTCCAAGGCAGAGGAGGTGGGGCTGTTAGAAGGGTGCGTCTGGAAATGGGCCTAAGATCTCAATTCTTCAGTTTGCGGATGATACTTTGTTGTTTACTAGGGCTGACAAGGAGCACATCTAAACTCTTCGTAGTATTCTCTTGCTTTTTGAAGTTGCCTCAGGGCTCAAGATTAATTTGAGGAAAAGCTCTATTGTTGGTATTGGCGAATGCCCCCATTTAGGGGGGATGGCGGCCATCATGGGATGTCAAATCAGTTGTTTCCCTCTTACCTATCTAGGCCTCCTGTTAGGGGCGAAATACAAGTCGATCAACCTTGAGAACCCGATGATCGAACGATTTGAAAAAAGGCTTGCAACGTGGAAAGGCTTTTATCTTTCCAAAGGGGGAAAACTCACGATGTTGAAAAGTGTCTTATCCAACCTCCCTATGCACTTCAAAGGAAGGTTTTAAATAGGTTGGAACAAATCTAGCGTAATTTTTTATGGGATTCCCATGAAGGTGATAAAAAACTGCACCTTATGGGTTGGGGCCAAGTTTGTAGGCTAGTGGAGCAGGGGGGCCTAGGCATTCGCGCAATTAAGCAAATGAATAAGGCCTTGCTAGGGAAATGGCTATGGCGTTTCTCCATAAAAAAAGAATAGCCTATGGTGCAAAGTGATTGCGGCAAAATATGGAACTAAGGGAATGGGTTGGGATTGTACTGATCCGTAAGGTGCGTATGGTTCTGGGGTGTGGAAAGGTATTGCCAAGGTGTTTGAGGTTTTTCGAAATCATTTCAATTTCAAAGTTGGTAGAGGAGATCGAGTTCAATTTTAGAAGAACCCCTGGTGCAACACGGTGACGTTAGAATCAAAATTTCCAACAATATATCAACTGGCTAGTACAAAAGATGGTTTAGTATCCCAACACTACACACAAGTTGGCAACATGACAAATAGGCAACTTCATCTGAGAAGGAACTTGAATGATTGGGAAGTAGGAGAGGTGGCTGAATTAATGCAGATGTTAGAAAATTCCAAGGTGAACAGCTCATATGAAGATCAAAGGATATGGAGGGGAGACCCTCAACGAGTGTTTTCAGTTTCCTCTTTCTTTAAGTTGCTTCATCGGAATACGACATACCGTTGCCCCGCGGATTTCTTATGGAAATCTCGGGTGCCCATTAAGGTGGCTTTCTTTATGTGGGTGATCTTTCATGGGAAGCCTCCTACTCAAGGCCTTCTTCAATCAAGGGATTTAATGATAGTCAACCTATGTTGCTTATGTTTTCAAGAGGAGGAGATGTGTGATCATCTCTTCTTGCACTGCAGATTTCCTTTTGAGATATGGGGTAGATGGTAGAGCAAGTTTCGGAAGTGGTGGGTGCCACCCAAGTTGGTTCAAGCTTTTATTTGAGAGTGGAGTCAAGTGAACACTACGAATCTGTCGCAACGAGGCAAGGAAATATGGAGATGGCTCCCTTTTGCATTTTGTTGGAGCTTGTGGAAGGGGAAAGGAACATGAAAATATTTGAAGCTCGGTCTATGTCAAAAGACGGTTTTTCAAGGAAGATTGACTCCTTGTTTTATTCTTGGTGTTGTTTATCTCCTTTGTTCCCAAATATGCACTATCACGAGTGGGTGTTTGATTGGGATTCTATTGTATTTTATTAGAGTGGTCACTGGGGAGGGCTTTGTATTTCTTGTGCATTGTTGCTTTTTTGAGTTCACTTTAATAAAATATTTTACTTTATCTATCAAAAAAAAAAGACTAAGAGGCAATTCAAGTCCAAGAAGAGATCAAGAGCCCGGAATCAAACCAAGCTGAATGGTTCATTAAAGAAGTCCATAATTTTTGGATCTCCACCATACCTACAACCCACTATTATGGATTCCTATTATAATACCGATTTGAAAATGTGAAGAATGGTTGCGCGTTCTAATTCAAGGTCAAATTTCTCACCACCCTGGGAGAATGATGTAGACAATGTCAAGAGGCTTTTGTATGTGCCTCCACATAAAAATTAAAAATAAATAAATAAATAAGGCAACTATAAAGCTATAATTTTAAGGTCTTGCATGTAGTTTTAGAATTAGGGAGTTAATGTAATAAGGCAAAATGTCAGGGTCTCTTTGTTCATTTTTCTTTAGGGGGGTCTTTGTAATAAGGCTAAGTTTAGCCGAGAATTAAATAGGGAAGGGTGTGAGATGATTTGGGCTAGATTCCCATTTTTATTGGCCTTAAAAATCAGCCAATGGGTCCCAAACATGAGTTGGTTGTCCAACTCAGTAGTGGGAATCTTTTGAACTCTTTAAAGTCAACAAAAAGGGCCCACAACCAAGCTGAGCGATAGCCCCTCTATTTGCACTTATTTAATAGTTCGGTTTTTTTTTTTTAGAAACTTTGTTATTTAGAAGTTTTAGATTTTAGGCAACTTGATTTTTAGTATTTTAGGTTTTTAGGTAAGTCTTGTCCCTCAAGTTGGGGACCTTCTATTCTCTAGAATTTCTTCTTTTTCTTTTTTTTTTTCTTTTTTTTTTTTTGATGGGCTAAAAGAATTTTATTGAAAAAACGAAAAGGGATATGAAATCCCCAAAACAAAAGCAAAAGAAGAAAAGAAAGAAAAGACCCCCTAACCCGCTGACAAAACTTAGGGGGCGAAACACCAAAAGAGCCCAACCCAAGATTAAACAAGAAACACCCCTAATTACAAGGGAGAACCCAATGATATCTTCCCAATTCTTGGCAAGACCCCCTTCCCTTAACACCCCACAATCTTTACATTGGGAGGACCAAAATAAGATTTTCTCCTTGTCTCTTCTATAGACTTGGAAAGAAGGCTCAGCGTGACCCTCAAAGATCCTTTTGTTCTGCTCCAACCAAATAGACCAATACACCATTGCCAGCACAAGTCTCCAAATTCTATTACCTTGGCCAGAGAAGATGTTGATCTTCTAGGCAACAAGAAGAGAGGCCAAGTTGGGAGCGGGAGCCCAAACTATCCCGAAATCCCTTAAATACTCCAACCAAACCTCCCAAGTGAAGGGACAATGCAAAAAAAATAAAAAACATGAGAACAAATTATGTAAAGCCTATAAAATAGGCAACACACGACATGTAGAGAGAAAATTTTGATGGAATAAAATTTTGAAATTGTTGGGGAATTCCCAAGTGGCCATGCCCCCCCTCTCTCTCTCTCTCTTATCATGGGTTGTAGCCTCACGGCTCCCCCTCTCCTTCCTCTATTCTCTCCTCTCTTTTCTAACAATTTCATCTCCTACCCTTTCTCCTAAATTCTCTCTTTCTCTCTCTTCCCTCCTCTATCTTCCCTCCACGACAACACTTTTCTAGCCACCTTATTCTCTTCCAACACCTCCCCTTCTCCTCTTATCCTTATCATTAAGCTTGCTGAAAATTCTGGAGAGCAAACCTGGACATACAATAAGCTGAAATCACCCCTCTAGTTAACCCCTTTTCCTTGAATTTTTTTTTTTTTCTTAAGAGTTTTGCTCCCCAAGAGGTCCACTGCAAAACCCCTCAAAGTCCTCCAAAATTCCCCCCTTCCTTCTGTACTTATTTTAAAAGATTCCCCTACAAATTTTACTTCCTCCATTAAAGGACCTTGAGCTTTTCTGAAATGCAACTATTTTGGAGGGGTAAAACTACTCCAAATCAGGTGAAATTTTGAACAGAACTTCCTTTTACAAGTCAGAATTTTTCCCTAAATTTTCAGAATTTTCTGACACATGTCAAGGGTGTTTTGGTAATTGTCTTCCAAAATTACATAATTGCCCTTGGTCCAAAAATTGTTTTATTTAGGTCCTGAATTTATTTCTGCATAGCTCATTTAAAAACAGAACATTCTTCCTAATCATCATACATCAAGTAGTAGTGTGAGCAAGGAAGCATCTTCCACATGCAGAGTAAACAAGAGTTTCATGGAATAAAGGTATTCAGACAATGAGTTGGGAGGAAGACTATAGAAGAAGCTCTGTGAAAAATACATCAACACAAATGGATATTTATCCGCTGTCATGGTAATTATGATCTCTAGACAATTGCATTGCCCTTCGCTTTAGTGCCCTTAGCATAATGCATGCTTTTTTTATTAGTTAAATTTTGGTTGGATTACAGTTGGTAACCAAACATTTATTTCATCCGTTTCTCATATTACTTAATTTCTTAAAAACAAAAGTGCTTCAAATATATAACAAATCTTATGTATGCTGAGGATAAGAAGCAGTGATCTAAAACTCAAGAACTAGAACTAGCAGAATGAATTATAAATGAATACTCACTTCACCAGAAAATAAAAATGAAAGTTTTTCATAAAGAAATAATGCACAACTCATCCACAAGTAGTTGAAAATGTAGAAGTAATTCTTACCAAGCGGATTGCTTCATCAATGACATTTTTGTAACCTCTTTTAAATCGGTGGTGTTTTCCTCCTTCGAAAAATTAAAGATTATGAGCACAAAATACAACAGGAAAATTGAATATAACGTGATATCTCAATTCCATCTTACCAAGTTTCTTTTCAATAAATGTAGTTAACCCATCTGACGTTACACTGTCTGTGACAATAGTTGTTCCCGGATGCTACATGAGAGTACAGAATAGAAAGAAGAAAAATAGGAGTAAATATTAAGACAACATAAGACTTAAAAGCCACTGTCACTAAAAACAGCTGCATCAGAGATATCCTACTTCCTCAAGAACAATGGCAGACATTAAAGCAATCAACCGATTGCGGTTGAACTCACGGCCAGTAGAATCCACAGCAGCAGATCTAAAAACAAACACATGTTCAGAACAGATTATATTAATGTTAAGTGACACAAATGGGCAGTAGAAACCATCACCTGTCAACATCTGTATCAAAGATGATGCCTAAATCAGCCTTGTTATCAAGAACAGCCTGGGTTATAGCTTGCATCGCTGCTTTATCCTCTGGGTTAGGAATATGATTTGGAAACATGCCTGATGCCAGAGAAAGCATTTTATATACACCGTATCCAAAAAAAAACTCACTGGGAAATAAGATTCAGAATTTTACCATCTGGCTCCAGGAACTGACTGCCAGAAGTAATTGCTCCTAGAGGTTCAAGCACTTTTCCCTGAAAAACCATTGAAATAGGTCACTCATAGTCAAATTTTAGAACATCCAGTAGCGACATTCAATACACTTGTTAAAAGACATGATGTATGCTTGCACTTGTACACAGATAAGGCTTAAATCCTAGTCAAAAACTTTCAGAGACTACTTAAACAAGAAATTCATGCAGAGACTTTTTGATGAAAGCATAGATATTTCTTAATTGGTGGGTAATCCTTCATTCAACTTATCCATTCTGCAAGAAGATACATAAGATTAATGTACTTTGGACTATATATGGTCTGCAATCTTTGGCGAACATTAAGGGGCTCATCATGTCAACAAATATAGACTCAGGTTTATAAAATAGCAAAGTACACAAGAGACAATCTTTCTGTAAATTAAATAATTTTTAGCTTCATCAACCAGAAATAAGAATTTATCCCTTCATCTTCTTTTCTCTAACTGGCAGATTCAACCCCAAACAATGTCATATTTACTAACCCTTGATTTCAAATATTACTTGAGAACAGCTTTGAGTACTCAAATACTTGGTCCATTACAATTTACAAGTGATGACTATGTCACTGCAAATTGGAATTGATCTTCGTCTGATTCTGCTCTAATCAACACCTCCCCTAATTTGATTGGATTTGGCTATACCCCAAAGGCCAAAGCCCATCATCTTTCCATTAATAAATGATAAGATGCTTGATCCACCCTGACCTGATCAGACATTTGAAGCAGCATACTCTTTTCTCTTTAATCTAAAGATAAAGCCTTAAAACCAGAGGTGAAGGAAACAAAAGCAGACCTCAATAAATGAAAAGCACAACAAAAAGAACAGAAATAAATAGAAACCCCCTGATGAAGTTCAAACAGAAGCAAGAAGAAAAAACCAAGCAGATAAAAATGAAAGAAAACCTTTGCAAGGCATTCAAAACCATAAGAAAAGCTTCGAATATATGCAAAAATCCCATGTAACACAAATATGACACCTCAGCTGACATAAATCAACAAGAACCTTGCAGTTTCTTTGAGTTTTGAGGGTGGTGTCATAGGGTACGAGTTTAGAAGAAACTTATTTAAGAGATTGAGGGTGTTGTTGTAGGAGAAAAGATTAGAAGAAACTTACAGTTTCTTTGAGTTTTGAAGATGTTGCTAAAGTCCTTTCTGCTCAACTGAGGGAGGTCATGAATGATATCACTTCAAACACCTAGGGTGCTTTTATTAAGGGCTGCCAAATTACAGATGGGATTCTTGTGGCTAAAGAATGTGTCAAAGCACGGCTTAGAGCTGGTCAACCGGGTCTCGTTTGCAAATTAGATCTGGAGAAGCCTTATGATTGGTTGGATTGGAAATTTCTTAGATGGATTCTCAAAAAGGTAGGTTTTGGTTGGAGGTGGTCTATGTGGATGATGGGTTGTGTGGAACAGCCCTGATCTCTGTATTGATAAATGAAAATTCAAAAGGTTCCTTCAAGGCTTCTAGAGGATTGCGTCAGGGGGATCCCCTATCTCCTTTTATTTTTGCTTTGTTGCAGATGTGCTTAGTTATCTTTTGTACCATGCTGTTTGGGCTAATTTGATTGAGGGTTTTAATGTGCTCCCAAATGGTCCTATCATTTCACACCTCATATTTGCGAACGACACTATTCCTTTTGTGAAACCGGAGATAGGCTGCATTTTGAGCTTGAAATATACTCTAAACGCTTTTGAGATCATTTCTAGGCTGAAAATTAATTAGGGTAAATCAAGTTTGCCTGGTATCCACGTGAAAGGGAACAGTCTACTGAGTTTGCTGATTTGTTGGGGTGCAAAGTGGAAGGGTGGCCTTTGGAGTATCTTGGTCTCCCTCTTGGTGGCAATCATCGTAGCACAAGCTTTTGGGACCCAGTTGTTGAGAGAGCAGAAAAGAGGCTGGCTCGTTGGAAAAGGTCCTATATTTCAGTGGGGAGAAGAATAATGTTGATTAAAGTTGCCTTGGCAAATATCCCTATGTATTATATGTCCCTCTTCAAAATGTTTGTTTATATTGCAAAGAAGACTGAGCAACTACAGCGCAATTTTCTGTGGAAAGGGTGTAGTGAAAAAAAAGGACCACTTGCTGAAGTGGAAGGAGGTTTGTAAACCAAAGTGTGAAGGTGCATTAGAAAGAAAAAAAAATTGTTATGATTAACTCAAGAAGATTTTATTAAAAAAGAAAGGAGGACAAGTACAAAAGAAAAAATATGGGGGTGAGGAAAAAGGGACATATCCCCTAAAAAATCATGCAGTGCCTACACCATGTCAGTGCCACAATACATGATTTCCCGATGGACACTTTATTTAGCCAACTCATCCACAAGAGCATTTGCCTCTCAAGGGATCCAATAGAACGAGGTGTTCAAAAACCCAGCGAGAGAAAAAGCATCATTTAGAAGATGGGACAGCCACCAAGGCCCTTAAGCTTCACTTTTCATCCACCCAATGACGTTTGCCAAGTCTCCTTCCAACATCACATGATTATGAATGCCCATAGACTGTATCAAGCGAAGACTGAAGAGTGGAGCTTTTAACTCTGCTGTAGTGGCGTCCCCTTTATCTAATGGGCATGAGAATACCTGAATACACTCACCTTGAGCGTTTCTCAAAATGCCTCCAATGTCAGATGGACCCAGATTACCCAAAGAACTCCCATGAGGACAAATCAATCGGAGGCCTCCATGAGTGTCTAAATTGGACAATGTGAGGAGAGGATCTAGCAATAGTTGCCATATCCCTTCTAATAGAGTTTGTAGATATCCCTTGAAAAAGGTCAACTGAAGAGGCCCAAACAGCAACCCTATACGAGATAACTTCAATTATATGTACTTCCCTTCTTTTATCTTGGAAAATTCTGAGGTTCCGTTCTTCCCATGTTGTCCAGATGATGATGATAGAGATGTATCTCCATAGAATTTTACCCTTTTTTCCAAAAGGAGCCGGTTGCCGACTCCACAAAAGCTCCTGATTATCATAAGAGAATACTACAACCATGCCAAAAATGTTAAAAAAATAAACCCAAATCTTCTTTACGAAAAGACAATGAAAAAATAAATGATTTATTGATTCCCCATTCAGGAAGCATAAGAAGCAAACATTAGGTAACAAGTACCACTTTTTCGTTGATATTTAAATATATCCCCAATATTCATGCTTTTATAGAACACTTCCCAACACAAGGCCATTTATCATGAAAGAGCATGATGTTGAGATATTACATGTGGGGTAGTATTGTCAAATGTACTCTATACATGCATATATACAATATACCATACACAATGGCATACCAGCTCTCTATTAATATAAATAACTTGTATAGAGAGGATTACTCTCTAAAACGATCCCCCATTCTTGTGTAACTCTCTCTCTCCATCTCTTCTCTTCTCTATTTCTCCTCCTTCTTTAATCTTCTTGCAAGTGTATGAATCCGCCTTTCATCTTGGTATCAAAGCCATACAAGATCACCGGAGAAACTTGAAGATGAAGAGGGGCCGTAACAGGGCTAACATCAGCCATGAGCCAGGCCGTACAGGGGTCAAGTCGAGTTGAAGACATAGCCTTAGCGGTTTTTGATGAGGAGTATTATGCTGATTTTCTAGAATTTTTTGAAGCCTAAAACTAATTTTTAGAGCCATTTTTCTACCGAGCGAAAATCTACTCAGATCCAACAAAATTCATCAATTCGGCCAGATCTGAAACTGTTTGTCTCGAATGTTGCAAGAGGAGTGATCATTTTTGCCTTAGCTTTCATCTACAACTCATTCCACTCGATTTGGTAGAGTTTTGAGAGATCTACAACAAATCTCGTTGAACAACAGTGACGCCTCTCTCTTTGTTCATGGTTACAGGCTCAAGCCTATGTTTGAAAGCCTTGCAGCCTTCAAACAACATCATTAAGAACCCTAGCTGCCGGCCAGGGTGTTCTACCACCTCACACCAGTCAGCAATCTCTCTGTGACCAAAATGGATACTGTGTGACAGAATCTCATGTTGCCTCGAGTCCCGACCACTCTGATCTACTCCAGACACTGTTTTGCATCTAACCAACATTAAGGCAATTTTCCCAATGCCCAGATTGGGCATCATGTGGCTGAATCTTGTGTCCTCCCATATACCCTCATGTCCCTTCGTCTGTCAACTCCTCTAATGTTAGAAGTTTGTATGTGTGGTGTCCCTAACAGTGATTAGGGTGTATTTGGTGTGTACTCACAGGTTGTTGATGTGACGTTAACCTATGATGTGTTAGTGTTGGGGGTTGCTTACTACGTTAGTTTGTTGAGTAACCGGAATGCATTAATCACATGTGGATTGTTGGTGGTTGCTCCTAGATTAAATCATGTCAGAAGAATGGCCAAACTTATAGGGAATTGAACAAGAATGACCTGGAAAGCTCTCTTGTTATTGGAGATTCCTCCCACGTCCAGATCACTACTGTGAAATTTGATGGCAAGAATTATCTTACTTGATACAAATCTGTGACAAAGAGGACTATTTGACAGGAGTAATAGAAGTTCTTCTCAAGGGTGATCCAAAGCATCGAAAGTAGAAGATAGAAAATGTTATGGTTATGGAATGGTTATTGAACTTTATGAAACCAGAAATAAGTGACCATTATCTCTTCTTAGACACTGCTCATCAAATCTGGAAATCTCTATCTCACACTTATTCATAGATTGGATATACAACAAAGGTATATGATCTATGACAAAGGATTGCATAGCTCAAACAAGGGATAAACCCCTAACCATCTATTATGCTTCTCTGAAGAAGTTATGGGAGGAACTAGATCATTATACCTTCTTCTGCCCTGCCTGTACAAAGGATGTTTCAACATACAAGAAACATATTGAGATACAAGTATTTGAATTTCTAGCTAGTTTAAGTCCTGAATATGAGCAGAACGAAGCCCAAATCCTAAAGATGAACCTCTCATCGTTGAATGAGGTGTATGCACATATTCATAAAGAAGAGGGACATTGAGGAGTGATGAATCTGTCATCTGCAGTAGAAAAATCAGCATTTGTCTCCTCTAACTGGGGAAGTAGAGGAGTTTCCTTTTCTCGATGTCGTGGTGGTTGTCGTAGTACTTCCTTGAATGATCAGGATCACCTTAAGTGTGAGCATTGTGGTGGATTCAGACATACTAAGGACCCATGTTGGGATTCGCATGGACATCAACAAGATCTTCCTCCATGACGGCCACAGCGAGGTAGAGGCGATGGCAGATTTGGAGGTAACCGACCCAGTGCACACTTGGTAGCTTCTATGATTTCAAAGCCTGCTGCCAGTCCTCCTGCCTCACTTTCAAATGGTCATCTATCTAGGGAGGAAATTGAGGCATTATGTATGTTTCTTAGCTTGATACTTCTCCAACAGCTCCTACCTTAATCTTTGCGACTTCAGCTCCAGCTACATCTGCATCAGCTTTATCTACGTCTGTTTCCAAATTTTAGGACTCTTTGATCATTGATTCAGAAGCCTCCCACTACATGACTGGTACGTCCTTTAAATCCTATCATGTCAGTTCTAGGAAAGACAATCTGCATTGTGGATGGTTCATATTCATCTATTGTCGGACATGGCAACATACATATTACTTCTTTATTGTTGTCTTCTATCCTGCATGTGCCTAACTTTACCTTAAACTTGTTATCCATTAGCCATCTCACTGAGAGTTTTAACTGCAATGTTATTTTCTTCCCTTCTTATTGTTTGTTTCAAGATTTGAAGACGAAAACGATTATTGGTATGGGGCATGAGAATGATGGTCTCTATCTCCTAGATTCTACCTCATAGTCATCAATCGCATCTTCAACAATAAAGAATGGTGTGTCTCCTAATATTACAGATGAGTTGTTCTAGAGGCATCATCGTCTTAGTCACCTGTCTTTTTTTTTATTAAGGAAACTTTTTCCCAAATTTCAGTTTGTTCCAAATAAATTTCATTGTGAGCCTTGTCAATTGGCAAAACACTGTCGTTCAGTTTATCCATTAAGTAATAATAGAAGTTTGTCTTCATTTGTCATTATTCATCTGATGTATGGGGACCTTATCCAGTTACTTCTTTGTTTAGCTTTCGCTACTTTATTACCTTTGTAGATCATTACTCCCATTTTACACGGGTATACTTGTTAAAGAACAAAAGTGATGTGTGTACTACATTCAAATCATTTTATAACATGATCCACAAATAGTTTGGCACCAAACTCCACATTCTTCGATGAGACAAGGGGGGAGAGTACCTCTCAAATTCTCCCTTCATTCTTTGATGAGTCTGGAATTGTCTTCATGTTGATTATTATAAAAGTAACCCCAAATAGCCAAGTTCTCAAGTAGGGGTTAGCCGGTGAGCTGTCTAGCCTGCTAAGCTCTACCTGCTTCTAAACATTTGAGGTTAACCATCTTGACTTAGCTATTGGACTCACAAGCCCACAAACATAAGACACTTGGCCATTGGGAATACCAGAACCCCACAAAAAAGGATTAGGAGAAGAAACAAAGACATTTGGAGAGATAATGTGATCCTGCAAAAAAGAAATGGGGTTGGAGGGAGGGGTTGGTGGAATCAAAGCATCTTTTAAGAATGACACAGGAATAACATGACATGGACTGAATTTATCAAATTTTCCTGAAAGCGTACAATCATTGTGTTTTGCCGAACAGGGGACTTTGTGTTACGAGGTATACCACTCATGTGATCCAAAAGATATTGCCTTAGGATCCGGAGAGGAAGCAGCACAATACTTGGGTAAGCCACCCAATTCACAACAGGGGCTTCAACTTCATCCATATCTTCAAGTTGCACAGAGCGGAAGCCATTGATGTTGCTGATGCCAGAAGGAGGAGAAGAAGAATCATTTTCAGACCCACCATCCGACATCTCCAAGGCAGCCTTACGAAAGAAGTGTGGGTTCTTTGGCTCAATAACAGAGCATGTGACCACCGAAGTAGAGGTTCCCTAGTTGCCTTCCATTTTTCCATCAGAAGAAGATGGACGAGCGTACCACTTGCAATGATCATCGATTTCCTTAGGATCACCCAATGGTGTGTGTGTGTGTGCCTCTTTAGATGCATCAAGACTTCTCGATGAAACATCAAACTATTTCGATGGGCTATATGGGCCAAGGATAGACTTGGGCATTGGGGCAATAGAACCACTTGAATCCTCTTTAAGAACCTCTAGCGTTGGATTCCTCACACCAACAAGGGACATCCGATTGGCATCGCAATGGGAAGTGGAAAAAACTAGAGTGGGCTTCATAGACTCGTCAAATGGGCTGTAGTCATGAGATTAAACACCTTCCCCTTTATCATTAATAATGGGAACCCATTTAGGTTGGATTTGGGGTCAAGGCTCATAAGTGAGGGGGATGGTAGTAGCCTGTTGCTTTTGAAATGCAAAACTA
Source organism: Platanus orientalis (assembly GCA_025762735.1). Lineage (NCBI taxonomy): Eukaryota > Viridiplantae > Streptophyta > Magnoliopsida > Proteales > Platanaceae > Platanus > Platanus orientalis. Next base: position 2,663,821 of record JAOXJP010000003.1, read on the forward strand.
AGCGCAAGTCCCAATCCTGCCCAGTGGTCCCCATCTTAGTTGGCATCTTTCCTTTGTGTTGGACAAGTGTCCAACCTTAGTCTTGCTCAGATTCAGCAACCAAGGGAGTCTGTTCAATAGCCGAAGACACCTCTTCGCCAGAGATGAAATCTTTAAGGAAAGGGTAAGGTTAGCCAGTGGCAAATTGAGTAACGTAACCCAGACAATGTAACAGAGACCATCCACCCAAATATGGAGAACTCCAAGGATGTCAACAATAAAGGTGACCCTAACTTTGATTCTCGCTTTAGATAGATCCCGGAAAGACTGTTAAACAAGAGGAATAGATGAATCCTCGACACATATCCCCCCGGAGCTTCAATGTATCAAGCATCAATAGGTTGAAAGGCAGACTCAACCATACGCTAGAGGCCTTCGCCTTGAGGTCAAGGTAGTTAGCCAACAGTTGCCATTTGGTCAAGGACACAGAATCACCACGATAGCAAATTGGGGGGCAAGTATTCACTGTGATAGGGAGATTGTAGACAATAGCCACCTGTTTGGTGAAAAACTGAGTTGACTTGTTGGTGATGCCAACAGACCTCTTAATCAAGTCGAAAACCTGGTTCCAATCATGGTTAGGAGAAACCACTGAGCACACCAAGCGGCAGACCAGTTATCCAGGTGAGATGTTTCACTCCAAGCTAAGTTCACCGCCTGGGGTCGTCCACTTCAAGCTAAGTTCCCCGCCTAGGGTCATCCACAAGCCATTATGACACCTTGTTCACTGAGCTGCCCCCCATCCCCCTTACCAATTAAGAAAACCAAAGACTCCAACAAACCAGCATCATCATGGCCCATAAAAGCACCATTCTTTCCAAGAAAGATGCTCACCATTGCATATCACCCTTTCAAGAATTTTCTTAGATTCCATTAGGAGAGCATGGTTCGGCTTCTTCCTTTTTCTCTAGAATGATAGTGAGGGGTCGGCCTTGGTGGCCCCAAAAAAGGCTTCTGAAAGCCACAAAGAAGCTTCCGCGGATAGCAAAAGTGAGCCTCTACCCTCCTCCAATATCTTAGTCGTCAGAGAACCATGAAACCGACATCCGGTGAATTTTTTGCCTCAATTCTAAGGACCTCCACAATTCAACAAATGAGAGGCATACTCGGAAATAGACTACAGAAAAAGCATGGGAGATAGGTAAGAAAATAGGGGAAGGTACACAGGATGGCCAAACAAGGAAGGGAAAGAGGAGATGAGAGGCAATTGCGAACTCGCGGTTGTCGAGGGTGATGGAAGACAGGGTTGTCAGATGGGTTAGAATTTAGTTAACAGAGGTCATGGAGGGGTTTTCTTATCTGCACATCTTGCAAAGTTTGGGCATTCTGAAGCAAAACAAGGTGTTGTTAAGGAAATGGTGGTGGAAATTTGCTATACAAAGGAATAGTTTATGGCAGTCTCATATTTTCAACAAATATGGATCAAATTCAAACGGATGGGATTGTAATGATTTGGTTAATTCTAGTGTTTCTTTGATTTAGAAAAATATATTCAAATTCTTCCTATTTTCTCCCCCATGTTCACTTCATGATTGGTAATGATAGAAGAATTAGTTTTTGGAAAGATCTTTGGTGGGGTGATAGCACCACATTTTTTAAGCTCTTTACAAGACTCTCTTGTATTTTCTTTTAGATAGAGTGTTGTGTCTCTAAGATCCTCTCCCTTTCTTCATTTGGCATTTCATGGAATCTGTCCTTTTCTAGAGATCTTTTTTAGTGGAAAATTGATTCGGTTGCTAGTCTTCTCTTCTCCCTAAAGGATGTCTATGGATTTGGATAGGTAGATTTGGTCTCTTGACTCTTTAGGCTTTTTTTCCTCCAAATCTTTCTTTGAAGGTTTGTTCTAATCCCTCTTCGACTAACTCTTTCCCTTTCAAAAAGATCTACAACTCCTAAGTCCCCCATCATATTCAGGCATTACTCTGGATTGCCTCCCTACGGATATGCTTTAAAAGAGATGCCCCTACATGGTGGTGTCTCCTCATATTTGTGTTCTTTGAGCATTATCCTAATTCATTGCAAGTTTTCCAAATTCATATGGGATTTCTTTTTGGCTAAAATTTATCTGTCTTAGGTTATACTTGTTCTTTGATGGATTTTATTTGTAGTTGGAATGGTGGTTTCTTGGGTTCTTGTGGTAAGCTTTTTTGGAGTGGAATCCTTCATGCAATGTGTTGGGCATTTGGAAGGAAAGGAAAATAAGGATATTTAAAGGGGTGTACAAATCCTCAATGGAGGTGACTTCGTGGGTGATGGTTTCTAAGGAATTCCATGGCTTCTCTAAATGACAATTGTCTCAAGTATTTTCGTTCCAGTGCTCCTCTGAAGTAGCTTTGTTAGCCTTGGTGTCCTCCCCCTCTTGGGTTGTTCAAGCTGAGTTTTGATGGCTCCTCTCTTGGTAACCTACAGCCGGTGAGTTTTGGGTGTGTTTTGAGGGATCACTCCGGGCAGATTTTTTGTGTTAAATGTGGCCCTTTGTGCATTTGTGATTCTAATAAAGCAAAGGTGCTTGCTCTTGTGATGGGTTTATGAGAAATTAAAGACTTGGGTCTTCAAGGTTGGATTCTAAGGTAGTTGTGCAATGAGGTTTGGGGCGGTCGCTAGGATCGTGCCATCTTGCCCACTTTATTCTTGAGATTAGGAATCTTGTCAATTAGTTAGAAGTCTCAATCTCCCACATTCTGAGGGATAGGAATGAGGTGGTGGATGCTTTAGCAAAAAGGGGTCTTTGTTGCCAATTATTTTCAAAGGCTCCTCAACGCCTAGTGAGGTGTAACACTTGAGGTTCCCTATTATATCCTTCTATTTTTCTACTTTTCACTAAAACTCGTTATTCATAAAAAAAAAGGGGGGGGGGGATTTACTAGATATATTATGAATAGTAAATAAAGGTTAGTAAACAATAGTGAACACCAAAAGTAGAAATATTAACAATAAGAGTAATTGATTATGGTGTAAGTCTAACACCAACAGGTGATAAGATGAGGGGAGTCAGCTAAGATGGTTCAACCATGTGCAACAAAGGCTAATGACTGCATCATGAAAATGAGTGGGTTAAATGTGTTAAAAGGGCAACAAGAACGCCAAAATTGGCTTGGGTTGAAGTAGTGAGAAAAAACATGGGTGCTTGTGATTTGATAGCAAATATGGCCCTAGATAGAGGGGAATGATGGAACAAGATTCATGTAGCTGACCCCAAGTAGTTGGGATAAGCCTTTGTTGTTGTTGTTGACACTAACCTGCCAGAATTAATGGAGTTGCCCCACCAAAGTTAAGAGTTGTACCTCAAGACATTCACATGAGTACTAAAACTACTACAATTGTATTTACGGTATTAAATAAATAATAAAGGGTTTACATCAAAGAGTTGGTGGTGCAGTGGCATTAACATGGCTTGAAAAGTTCCAACCTTTGTGGAAGCCCAAGATCAAGAACAAATGATACAAGAAAATGATATAGTGCTGTCCACAAGATTTTCCCTTTATTTTGCTATTTTATGAATTATTTTAGTTGTTTTTTTTTCTATTTTATGAAGGTTTTAGTAATGGGATTGATGTAATAAGGTCATATGAACCATAGGGAAGGGTTAAAATTAATTTAAAATAGTTTATGTTTGTTTTATGATTTTTTAAGAATTTTTTTTTAATTTTTCTGGGTTTTTTTGGCATGACCGTACATGGGAGGGGAATTTTGGTCCAATTTGGTCTAATTCTGAATTTTTTTATTATAAATAGGTCATAAAGATCTCATATAC
>JAOXJP010000003.1:2667713-2678051 GCA_025762735.1 Platanus orientalis
CCTTAATAACCACTACTATCATCATCATCATCATCATCATCACCACCACCACCACCACCACCACCATTAATACCCCCATGAAACAGGTCCTAAATGCAATTGACCTAACTAAATAAGTTTATTAAGGATCAGCAACCAAAAATATTTCCTCCATTCACTAACAAACCATTATAAAAACTTTTTACTTATGTAATCCCAGGTTTATTTTCATTTACAATGTATGCATCTATTGGTGTGAAAAAAGCAATCAAGCACCTGGTATTCTCTACCATCCTTTTTATTTTTTTTAAAGGCCACTCGGGCATACATACACTGCATAATGGTTGCCAGGGGATTCGACTCCTTGCCTTCCCTTGCAAAACAATACAGCAACCATCCAAGCTAATGACAGTGGCTTTTTTACAGGTTCTTTAGCCGTCTACGCCACCCCCTGATGGGACACTGGGGGGATTATCCTATCCAGTGTCCCATCAGGGGGTGTGGCGCAGAGGATTTCAGACCAAAACGGTAAGCATAGAACTCAATCGTTTTTTGTTTTGTGGACTTTTTCCACCCACGATGCTGTATGTACGGACTATGGTTTCCACATCCCTAGGTAGAGTAAATATGCTCTCAGTAGTAACAACTCACAGAACTGACAAAAGCCAGGCCGCCGTCCTTGGTGTGCTACAACAGGACCGTGGACCATCTTCAACCCACATTTTGTAATGGTAACAGGTGATTGTTGTCAACAAAAAGACCAGGCGTGCAACGTTGTTTTGTGATGATGGGAATAAGTAAAAATTGAAGTGAAATAAATTTAATCTTCATTCGTGAATAGAGGAATAGTTATGAAACAAAGTTTCAGTCACAGATGAGGGGTGTAATCGCGGATCACGCTAATAGTCAGTCGACTTTACTTTAGTCATGATTTGTCAGGCAGCTGCGATTGTCTAATTTTTTCATTTTTCTTTTTCAATTTTAAAATTTTATTAATTGATTCATCCTAACATAAAAGACTCTTATGTCATTATCATATATTTTTTTAAGATAGACAAGGCTTTCCAATAACTAGAATTGTTGTCAAACTAGTTTCAGAATATAATCTAATTCGAATAAAACCCTTGTTGCTTAACAAATTTGTACATTCTGATAAATACAAATAAAACCTTGTTGTATTCTTAAAACTCAAAATTCTCAAGATTCAATTTTAAAGAAAATTCAATATAAAAGGATTTCTTAAACACTATTCACTCAAAAAAGATCAAGTTGAGTTCTCTCACAGAGAATACTAAATCTCAAGAAAATGATGCTCGTATGAATTTGATGCTCTCTTGTTAGAGAATGCAAATTCAAGAGTGCATTCGTTTCAAAATCTCAAAGTTGGCTCTCCTCTCTTCTCAAGGAGAGCCGAGTTCAAAAACCGTTCAAGAAATAACAAAGAAAGAAAGGAGAGATGTTGAAGAAGAGGATGTTCATCGCAGTTGAATGAATCCTTTTTCTTCTTCAAAGTTGGTTATGGAAATCACAAGGCAACAGCTGTGCAGCCCTTTCTCTCCTGTTTTTTGAAACAAAACCATCTAATGACATACACAACTCATGATCAACCCTTTCTATAGAGGAAATGAGTTGTGGGTAGCTACTCTAATCCACTCCCACACATTTATGAAATTTTGGCAAGTGGGAGTAATTGGTCCCTATTCACGGATCCTTGCAACCTGTGGACTCTCCGTTTCCTTATCTGGAAATATTTGCAAACCCTCTAAATTTTGAAGTATTTCATCTTGCAAAACTGTATACCAAAGGAAACAAATATTCTGTGATGAAAAAGTGTTTGCGAGTCTATGTGATCAAACTATAAACTGAAACGTTGCGTCGTTGGGGTTAAAAAACGTCCAAATAAGTGCTTCAATCTGTGGCACGCTTACAGAGGTTAAGAGGTTTTTTCATCAGACACATTCTCAATTTATCAAAGGGCAATTATAGTGAAAGGAAGCAGATAGATGGAAAATAACCATGATGATATAAGCACCAGGGAAACATATTCACAATTGCACATATATTTAAACATGTACCATGAAAAATGAAAGACACGAGTCTATCCCCATTTCTCCTAAACTATATATAAAACAAACCCGCCAACCCAACAAAAAGTAACAGAAACAATAGAGAAAAGGAAAAAAGGAAAAAAAAAAAACTTCCACTAAGAATAAATTTCTTGAAAAGAAACGGTTTAAGATCCTGTCTGAAAACCAAGATTTCCAATCCTAAGCAAATATGCTTAGTGGGCCCGTCTTATTAGAAGTATTTAGTCCATTTTCAGCACTCCGCAGTCCTGTCATCCATATCCTGCAAAAAAATTGCGACTAGTATTTGTAAAAATTCTCTAAATCAACTGTAGAATAAGACTATTAAATTTGCAGAATGAAGCTTTTTTGTGTGTAGAAGTTTGCAGAATAAAAGAATAGATAGACAACGGTTTGAAATTCAAAGCCCGTTCAATCAGGAAACAACAAAAAAAAGCTGCCCTAGGAAACCTTTAATCTTGGATATCCAAAAATTTGATCAGGGGCTTCGCCCACCATTCCAAAAATAAAAGAAAAGGTCAGCATTGGAACAAAAGGACTGTACACTTAACAATTGAGGTTTTCTTTTTTTATATCTACCTTCCTATGTTGTTGCTGCCTGAATCCATTAGAATTGTAAGCCTTCTTGCTGTTTTAATGAAGTTGCTGCAATGGCACAGGGAAAAATATCCACAACATCTCAGAATTCACGAGACAGGCCACTTCAAAATAATGCAGAGATGTTGACATCTTTGAGTTTTTAGGCCAAACAAAAAGTTTGGATGCATAAAAAAGAGATTAAAGACAAAAGACTCGCCTGAATGGTACATCTCCGGTGTGTTTAACTGCACCTGTAGCATCCTGGTACATCACGTGGCTCATCATCTCTGTCCTTTCTATGCCAAACATGTTGGCCAGCCTTCTGTATAGCTCTTCATATGACCCCAGAGCAGAAAGGTCAAGAGTCCGGCCAACATCCTCAGACTCCATGAACACCTTACAATGACCGGTCTCTAAATTATCCTTGTACCATGGATACCCTTTAGAGGAACTATCCTCTAGGCCCTGCAGATGAGGCTTGGACCCAGAACCATCAGAGAAGTTTGTCATCTTCTCTAGGTTCCCATCAGATGAACTGTTTCTTGTAAGGACTGGAGAGACTGTATCACCAGAGCAGTTAAGAGAGATCTGCTGTTCAGTGAGTATTGGTTGTCCAAAGAGCAAGAACTGGGGTGTCTTTCTGTCATCAGGTTTTTTTGAAGTCTGGGTAGAACTTCCCACAGTAAGTAAGCATGATACATTCTCATTGCCATTGGGGTCGCCTATGATGAGGCCATTGGAGAGTCTGGAAGGTGGGGTACTGTGATCAAGCCGCTGGAAACCAGCTGGAAACAGAGCCAACTGCAGCTTGTCGAGGTGGAGATCTGATAAAGATATACCAATTTGAGTATGCCTGGCTCCCTGTATGCCTGCAGGAGTGCTGTTTGATAGACAACACAAGGTGCTGCTGGACCTGAGGGGGTTGCCTAAGAATGACGGCATTGGAAGTTGACCGTCAAGAGGGTAGTCTGGGTGTTGAGGGAGCCGGAACTTCTTCCTTGGGGGTGAGAAAGGTGATAAATGGATGGCCGGTATGTTTGATACCAATTCGACCAGCCATGGACTAACACGCTTCACATTTTGTAGCAAATCGGGCTCATCCCAGGTTACCTGCAATATAATTTTTTCAGGAGGAAGGTAAGAAGACAGATACCAACAGCAAGATCAGGTGATCTAAAACCTGCAAATGCCATAACATGCTTTTCTTATGCAGCTGCCACAGATTGCTAATTTTGAGGATTAGTTGCAATATATTGCCCACATTCATGCAGAGGAAGATATATAGGTATATACAGTTTCTGCAAGGTAAACACCAATGATAGAGATGAGACATCAGGACCATCCAATAGCCCCAAGGAAGAACTCATGCAGTGTAAGACATGCATCTCAAGACTTACAATATAGCTGGACACTCAAAATTTTTTTTTGGCACACTGCATACCAGCTATTTAGACATAATGTATAGTTCTATTCTTTTGGCCCCTATTTATATAGTAATCAGAGGGGAAAAACATCACGGAGAATAATTTCTATGCGACAAATAATTATGATCTCCTGTTGGGTGGCTATTAGCATAGAAATCTCTCTGGTGCGCACACAATTCTTCGTCTCTTTGTATACAGTTAGTAGATTGTCCTTAGGGTTAACGTAAATTACAAATCATCCAGTTATGTCGCTAAATCTTTAAGTACATCTATTCAGGTAGGACACATTCTAGGTAGAGTTTATATTTGTCCAGCAAGTATCAACAATTTAATCGTCTTTTAACAGTCATGTCATGTCATGTACCAGTGACTAATTGACTGGTATTGGTATCATACATGGTCTACCAAGGTCATCTTAACAGCAACACAAAGATTGGTGCCTAAGTAGTAGATGTTTACGGTATAAAGAGGAAATCCAACATACTACTAGTGGGCTGAGTTTAATTGCTTACCAAAAGCTGCAAGAGTAGAAGAGGTACCAAAAAAGATAAAAAATTTACAACCTCAAACAACTAGAAATTGCTAACTCTAAAGGTGTTGGAAGCAGAATATCATGTATCTATGGGTTCAATCTTCAAGGCAAACCAAGTAACTGGAAGAGTGGATCATTTGACTTCAATGAAACAGAGACATGGATGCTGAGATGCACAGCCGTCTGCTTAGGTGAGGCTTGTTTCCCATACCTCATATGTGCTAAATAATAACCTAGATGCCAAGACACCCCAGGGTTAGAAGCATGTAAACAACAATGCAGCTAGACAAAATATGGTACATATCAGTAAAGAGAGCTGGAAATCTACATATGTGCTCTTGATTAAGAAGCTGGAATAAAAAGATAATGGATGAACATCTTCCAACAAGACTGATAAATATAACTATCGAAGAATCCATAGTAGAAGTAGGGAGGGTTTCCTAGATGAAAAACACAGAAGAACACGGTACACAAGACATCAAAGTACATGTGAGTTTCATAAAAGCATGGTTGAACAGTATTAAGAGAGATGAGCGTACCTGGAGAAGTCTCCATGGCGAATTAGGCCACCGGATGGGGTCGGCTACCAGAGCAGAAGAGATGGTTCCCATGAACCAGCTTATCCGGGAAGAATCCTCAGTCTCGAATGGCATCTTGAACCTCATTCCTGAACACCACTGGATTCGCATTGCTGCCCTCACTGCCGGTGACCTAACGAAAAACTCTGGAGTACTAGCTCGGGGGTAGTAAACAACTTCAAATGGCTGCCCATTGGCTGCAAGAGTCGCAGCCTCAGTAACAGACTCACCCCTAACTCTCCCCCTAACACTAAAGCCCCCACTGAAGTTTGAATTCCCCCCATTAGCATTTCTCATTAGCTTGTTTTCATCTTCCCTTAAGAAAACAGAGTAACCCCCATATGGGGAGACACAGTTTCCAGCAGCTGGATTCCATCCTGAAGGGGACTCAGGTCCACCACCACCAATCCCTCTCTTAGCCCTTCGGATTCCTATACAGAGATCCCCATTCACAGTTCTCAAGAACACAATTGAATCCCCTGCAATGAGCTTCTTCTGGTTCACAAAACTGCTCCATCCTGTCGTCAGGAGGTGCCGGCGTGGGGTCCCTCTATAAATATGCCGGAATTTCCAAATCTCACCATGGACATCCTTGGCAAGAATGGTCTGGACAGGAGGATCTGCGGAGTAGTCCAGCAGTGGAAAGATTGTCTCCGCACAGTAACGTGGAACAGAGAAACCACCACCATTGTTGGCATCAGACTGCGTCAACGTCTTGGCAAATGATGCAGGCTTTTGTTGGACCTCAGATCCGTTACTTCCAACAACACCATCATCGTCGTAGCCTGGATCGTTGTTCCTCGGGGGAACCAACCTTATCTTTGCAAAAACCTCGTCTGTCTCAGGATCTGCCATAAACTTCACTCCAGCTACTCTGCAGAGGATGAGCGCCGGAATCCTTGTCGAATTTCCGAAATCAACGTTCCCGTGAGCATGCTCTGCGTGGCCCTGAGGGAAATAGAAGACCTTTGAGTTAACTGGTGGCATCTGCACCATTCCTCCAGCGCAGGCATGCCAAAGTTGAGAATCCAAGCATTTCTCTGTCTCCTTCATCGGTTCCTTCGTCGAATCCGTAAATGCCGCCAAGACGAAAACGATAACCAAACAGGCTTTTCTGAGCACGAAAACGCTATCTCGATGCTTATCTCTCAGTAAACGCTGTAAGCATAAGGCGACATGATCAAAAACGGAAAATACAGTGAGATAGAGAATTTACTATGAACTCTACAAGTACTTGAAGTCCTTTGAAAGGAACTTGCAGCAAGAAAATACCACCCAAAATATATATATATATATATATATATTTAGCGAAATCTACACCAAAGGAAAAAACGAGATTGCCTCCTTTAATCGCAGTCCAAAAAAATCAGAATCAAACAAAAGAGAGAGAAAGAAGCAGAGTCCTATAAGATTTCACCCAAACTATAAGAAAAACCTTAGCTTCATCAAGAATCTTCTTCGACCCTCACGAAAAGCTAAAGCTGAAACCACACTTCTCAGAGTTACAACTTACCAGAAGAAATCATCAACTTCTATGTATCCATTCGCTTTCTCTACTTCGACCTCCTCACCGACCATTTCAGGGTTGCAGTTTAAAAAAAAAACCCTACTTTTACAAGATACCGTCTCTTGAGCTTCTTCTCTTTCCTTCAAGAGCGCGTATCGTACATTCACTCTTCATACCGGAACCCCTCAAAGATTCTTCACTGCAGAACTTTTAAGAATTAGGTGATTTGTAAATCCTCCACACTCCAAACTCCAGAAAAGCAAGATCAACTTGAAAATCGCAGAATAATTCAAGCAATCTCAATCCAAAGCACACGAAATGCCATCCAACACAAAATTTACAGAAACTACACAACTCTGAGATAAAACAACCCTCATTTCTTCACCACTTGGTCTAATTCACACATTCGACGGCCGAAAGACTCATCCATGCCAAATTCAGTACAATCACAAAACGAAAAGAAAAGAAAAGAAAAGAAACGCTCTAAGAAAAGAACACAAATCACCTGGAAATTCCTCCTCCTCCTCGCCCCGTTTCCCTCCTCTTCACCTCTTCTTCTGCTTCAACTTTCCAAAGCTTCTCACCTGAAGCTCCATCGCCGACCCGATTCTTGCAGAGATTTACAGAACTACTCCACACGACTTCACCTTCTTCGATGCTCTTGGATCGCAAAAATCCAAAACAAAAGCTAAAGCTCAGGTCTCCCCACCTGGTTTTTTCTTCTTATCTTTTTCCTCAGATCTGAAAAACAAACAGAAAAACCCTCTTCCAAATCGAAGGATCCAATTTTAAAAACAATACTTTAAATAATAATAATAATATCAATTAACAAAAACATTAATTTCTTAATGAGCTAATTAATACATTCTTATCTTACTAAAACCCAAAGCAAAAAAGTGCTGGTAACTGAATCACGGAAATCGTGATATTTTGAAGATATCGCGATTTTCAAGTAAAAATACTAAAAATCGTGAATTATGAATTTCCTTTTTTCTTCAAAGACCGGAGAGAGAGAGAGAGATTGACTGCTCTAAAACCGAAGCACTCGTTAACCAAAGGAAGTTAACCGTAGTTAGATTTTCCTGTCTGATGTGCGATAGTTCAGCTATCCAGGGTTAATTGAACTCCTGTATAGGCGGGGAAGTAACCAGGGTCAAATCTGATACTCTAGTTATTCTCTTTCTCTCTTAATTTTCTGCTTTTCCCGAGATTTGCCAAAATAAGTCAGCCCTGAGATGTAGGACACTGGAAGTGGAGTAACTACTTAACAAATGTGAAATTACGAAGTTAGCCTTAAAGTCTAAACAAGGGGTTAGTTTTCTTTTCTTAGGTAGTTATGCTGCCAGAGTGAATCGACCGCTAGACCTTTCAGTCTTGCACCGATAATGGATGCAGCAGCTATTGATGCCTAGGGCTGTCTAGCTCGGCTTGGAGCTTAGCCTAGCTGATATGGGATTAGGTATGACAACTTAGAGAGTGGCTAAAGTTGGAATGACATCGGGGCTGACACATAAGTGCCGAAAAAGTTATATAAACTTTTCTGGGGGATTTTTTTTTCTTCACTTTTTGGCACTTGATGTCATTTCAATTTTAGCCACTTTCTAAGTTGTCCTACCAAATCCTCTGCGTAACTTGTTATGTGGTGAGCTTGAGTCTTATTTCAAGCTCGCAGAATCTGAGTTTGAGCTGAATTGCACTAAGCTTAATTTGTTAAAAGCTTGGCTTGTAATGGTTATTATATGTGTATATAATATATATAGTTAAATTTATTTTATTATATAATCATATCTTTAATATATTTATACATAATTATTATAAATATAGCTTATTATGATATTGACAGTTGGGCTTGTTTGAATTAGCTATATCTTTCCCGTTTAGGAGAATGTTTGGCTCATGGGCTATGGGCCTTTAAGGTTTGGGTTTGAAGCAGCAAGTTTGAGTTTTGGTGAGCTTAATTGGACATGAGTTGAGCTTGCTTCAATTTTAATGAGCTGAGCTTCAATTCAGCACCTTAAGTTTGGGATGAGTCTGAACCGAGTTTGAGTGTAATATTTATGTAGCAAATCTGAGTTGAGTTAAGCAAAGTTTGACTCTCAGCTCATTGACACTCCTACTCACACTATCTAACTGGCACGGGTGGCAGTTAGGATTAGCTACAAATGAATTTCATGCAAACGGCACCGGGGGTTGATGCATCAGCACTGAAAAATTTACACTTTTTTTTTTTTTTTTGAGGGGGTGGGGGCACTTATCACTTATCACTTTTCAGCGCTGATATATCTGCACCTTAACGCTGTTTGCCCAAATTCATTTGTACCTAATTTTCTGCACACTGGTGGGGGTGGAAGTCTTAAATGAGCCAATATAGGAGGTCCCCGTGTACAAACAAAAAATTTGCCATAAAAAATGGATTCATTTGGTTATCCTTAGCATTTATGAATCCCACAAAATATGGATTCATTTGGTTATCCTTAGCATTTATGAATCCCACCAAAAATGGATTCATTTCCATTCTTCGCCAAAATAAGAATGAACAAAAAATATGATTTTCATTGGGCAACCAAACGAAACCTTTTATAAATTTATTTTCACCATGCGATTATCAAATCGTACTAATACTTAGGCTAATTCTTCCAACGGTTCTTTTTTTTTTTTTAAATAAACTTTCTAAAGGATTGATCCTCTGTACATTAGAATATGTCCAAATAAGGCACCATTGGCCCTATTGGTTCAAACTGAATCCCCTCCCCCTATTTCCTCTTACAGTCAAGATGAAAATAATGTAATTTGAGAGGAATGAATTTTAAGATATTCGCAGATCGGGTCAAAATCCGTTGTAAAACGCCCAATCCGAAACCAACCCAAATGTGAAGTTGATCACCATTCTCCAACCCACCATGTTAAAACTGCACATTCTTTTGTAAAGAAATAGACTTCTAGCAGGTCAAGTTCATGTTGGGTCGGAAAATACCTGACTAAGGCCAGATTTGGAATTCAAGTGAATCAATTATTGGGTCGATGAGTCGGGTCAAGAATTGCCACCCTACATATTGAGCTTTGATTTGGTATGAACACGAATAGGTGCGAATGGTGTCAGGGGCAGTCACATCAAGACCAAAAAAGTGGCTTACATTTAGGGGGGGGGGCGCTTATCATTTTTTGGCGCTAATGTGTCAGCCCCTAACTCCATTCGCACCTATTCGTACATGGATTGTTGTAACTAATTCTTTGGGAGATTAGACCACAAGTTAGCCTCCTTGGCTTAAGTGTGAAGGTAGTGCGAAAGGCATTAGTGCCTGACACATCAATTCCGAAAAAATGATTTATACTCTTTGGGGATATGCTTTTCATTGTTTGATGCTGATGTGTCTGATCTAGGTACATTTTGGCCCCTGGGCATTTGTACCTCATTCAAAGTGGCTTGGATTTTATAAGCCAACCTATCCTCCTCAAACCTCTGCCGAGGGTCAACGGGTGGAAACATCAGCACCAAAAGTGATTTTCATTTTTTGGGAGCGTGTGTAAATCACTTATGACGCTGATGTGGCCGCCCCTTGACCTAGGAGGAGGGGCTGGGATTAGGTACGAAAATCTGCTTTTCCTGATGTATTAGAATGACATCAGAGGGCGACACATCAGTGCCAAAAAG
>JAOXJP010000003.1:2678151-2690753 GCA_025762735.1 Platanus orientalis
GTCAAACCCTAGGCCCGAGTGCCTAACCCGGGCCTTGAGAAAGCCTGTATCCTCCCTTTCACCCAAAAAGGAGGCAGACACCCAACCTCGCCTGTAAAAGAACCCGAGTTGGTGGCGACTCCGAACACACCCCGAAGTGGGTCGCGGATCTCTTTCCGCGATGTCCACAATAGATATTTCATTCTTAATAGTCGATACTAATGTTTCTTTAACATGAGTAAGATCAAAGAAGCATTCTTGTATAAAGCCATCAAAGAAACAAATGAGAAATTAAATGGGGTCTCATCTTTAACAATCTCTAAAACTCTAATTGATGTCTAACAATCCACAAATAAAAAAAGAATCATGTTGTGATATTCAAATCAAATATCAAATCTAAGAGATGATTAAAATATAAAAGCTTATATCTATCTATAGGTTGTAGCTATTGCCTTGCCAACACCGGCATTGTCGTCGCTGGAGAAGAGACACGATAATTTAACATTCAGAATCTTAGACTTAAGCCTTATTGCAATGTTACTCTTGAAGGTGGAGAGACAATTAATGAATGACGAAAGATGAGCGGGCTTGACAAACTTTTGTGAGTTTGATTGTTTGGAAGATGACAGGTTAAACGTTCAAGTTGGTTTTAGATGGGAAACAAAAAGAATGAATAAAAAATATATAAGGGAGGTAGAGAGAGACTATGAAAAGGAGAGAGAGAGAGGGGAGAGTATACCATTTTTTATTAAATAGATGGCATTTTGCATTGGGGGAGGGGGTTGGGAGAGAGAGAGAGAGACAACAAAAAAGGAGGGAAAAGGAGAATTAAACTAAACAAAAAAAATTATTATTATATAATAGCAGAGAAAGGGCTAGAAGAGAGAGATGGTGAAGAGGAGCGAGAGAAACAAATTAAATAAGATACCTTTTTAATAGGGGAGGGGGTTGGCTCGCTGGGCCTGGGAGGCGAAGGTGGGGAGAAGGGGGGACTGTGGGTCCTAACCCCATACATGCCCCCTCCCACCCCCCATGTGCCACTACCACTGCATAATTGGTCATCATTCTTTATATCAATTCCCAAGTAAAATCTAATTGTGGCAAACCTTAATTATTGATAAGGAAGAAAGACACGGCCCAAGAGAATCTCGACTTGTGGGATGAGACCCGGTGGGTCAAAAAGATTCTAGACCCCGGGCCCCCGAATGTCATAAGCGGGGATTCCGACTCTTGACCTAAAAAACCTCCTTATGTCTACTCAAGTAATTATAATCCCGACCCTCACCCGTAGTACTCGACACCCAAAACAGCCCAGGGCCTCGGGAGGGTCCCAATTCCCGACTAACAGGGCGACACTCGAGAACCGATCTACAAGCCGTGATACGAATCACCTAATCCCTGCAATAGGTCTGACAATTCTGAGAAAGGGACAGACACGCCAGAAGGAAAACATGACAAGGAGCATGGGGGGCAGCCACATACGGAAGCATGGTGGGTAGTTAAACAAAAGCATGGTGGGCAGTTATGAGCAGAAGCATGGGGCAGCAACATACAAGAGTATGGGGCTATCAATGTGTAGGGGTGACAACAGAAGATGACATGTGGTCTTCACCACGGATGCACCCTAGCCCGAATCTATAAATAGGGGATTCGGCCCAGTGTTCAAGTATGAGATAAAAAAATAATCCCCGTAGTGAGAAGCTCTATTTTTTCCGTTCTCTTTATCTTCCTAACTTAATCGTCGGAGGGCTAAAAGCCGGCGAGTTACCGGCCTTAGCACCCTGACCTTATGTCTCTCAATGTGTGCAGGAGCTACTTCTCAGGGTGCCATCCACAGTGAGTGCAGGGACATCCAAAGCAAAGACTTGGGCCAGGTGCGGATCATCTGATAGGCGCAAGAGGGGTTGCTTCTCTTTGTGCCATCAATTATAATATCATGCCATAATTGGTCATCATCTTTATATCAATTCTAGAGTAAAATCTAATTGTGGCAAACCTTAGTAGGGCTCCCATTCTTCTATTGTCTTCTCATGTGCGGATTTGGTCTGCCCACTTAAAGAATGTCCATGGTCCGTACATATGCAGTGCCCACAGTGCCCGACACATATTGAAAAAGTGATTTACACTTTTTTGGGGATATACAGGGACAGACAAATTTGAAAACAGAATATTTTCTCCTTTCAAGGCTTGATAGCAACTCTGGCTTAAATAGGGCCCATTAAAACCCTAGGCGTGAATCATGATTGGTTTAAAACCACCAAACTGTAAGGTGACCCACATGCATGCGTTGCCTTCCAATAATGCAGCATGCTTGAAGGCTCTCGTAAGCCACTAGTCAAAATTGAATGTTCATACCAAAACGTCCAGCCTGTAGACTCATGTTTCCATGTAACGGCAACGACACGGCATGAATATGGAATGACAGTAAAAATCTATAAACATACCGCTGCAACAAGCTAAAAATGCATTAATTAGAAACTGCCATCAAAACAGGACATATATACAAGACAAAATACACGAGTCACGTTGTAAATGTAAAGGTGGGCCCACTCTTAGCCACATGTCATTCTTTGACAACAATTTCTAGTTAATTTATTTTAAGCTTGTTGCAGAAGATTTGCATTTCCCTTTTCTGTAGTACACACACGTATACTTCCATATGTGTGTTTAATTTTAAGGAACTAATTTATATAGGGACTGAATTTATGTTGAATTCTCTCTCCTAACCTATCATAATGGATCAAATTCTTATTTCTTTTCTCTCTCTCTCAAAATCTATCATACATGAAAACCACAATTATAGATATCCTATTTCAAGTTAAATTCTCTCATGTCTCGTCCTAAGGATCTAGGGTACAACTTGTGTTCAAAAGACTTGATGATTTATAGGATTATGCAATTTTACTATATAAAATGCAACACTCACCCATTTTATTCCATATGATGTCACCTAGTGCCTTGGACACCATCATAAATAGAACATCTTTTCTCATTCCTTTCGTTTGAATGACCCTATGGATTTGGTATGAGACCTTAAAATTGGCCTAAAGTAAGAATGACATTACGGGCCGGCACATTAGTTCCAAAAAGTGAAAAGCATCCCCCACAAACTGTATATCACTTTTTTGGTGCTGATGTGTCAGCCCCTGATGTCATTCTTACTTTAGTCTAACTTTAGGAGTCCTACCGAATCCCGCACATTCAAATGAAGGCATTAAAATAGATACCATGGTACCCGTGGATTTTGTGGGCACAACATCCGGGTGCAAGTTGTGCGCATAACCCAATGAGCGGATACATCAGCACCGAAAAGTGATAAGCACCCCCCAAAAAGTGTAAATCACTTTTCAGTGCTCATGTATCAGCCCTCGGTCTATGCACACAACTTGACGGGATTTCGTGGGCTCGCATGGTATATGACCATGTTTGTTTTGGCATAGAGGATTTCCTATAATGGGTTACATCCTCTTCCATGTGGCATAGTCATTCTAACATCATGTTATAAATGGCCATCACCTTCATATCACATAACATTATACTAATCGTGGGAAACCTAGTAGGGTTTTCTCTATTCTGTCTTAGCTTCCTCTTAAAAGCACCTAAAATAATTAAATTTATTTATTTCAGTTTTGAGTTGGGAACCCAAATATGCTTTTCACTTTTGCAGGCATGACTTGGTAATCCAATGTGATGTTTTTAGTATAGCTTGTAAGCAGTTCAGTCCCACCAAACGATCTGGTCAAGTCAATATCTGTCCAAGATGTTTTTTGGTCATGCTAATCTCTTCAGCCGGGACCATCCAAATTATGGGTTCCAATTTCCAAAGCTATTAGAGCAAGAGACTTAACATAACCATTATACACAACAAAGACTTAACATAACCCTGGACCCAAATTGTTATAAGATCTCTAATCTTGAATTGTTAAAAGCTATTTTGCTTAGTTTCTTACACGGACTTTCTTCACATTAATTATGCAATGAACGATTACAACTACAACAACGACCACAACAACAACAATGATGGGATGTGATAGGTTTGAAGGTGTAACACAGCGGTAGAAGATGGCAGATGAGACGCAAAATATGCTCTACCATTCACATGGACACGGCAAAAGTGGATTCTATGAACTCAAATCAATTGAGATCCAGTGACTCAAAAATTTCTTGTGACTCGGGGAGTTGATTTATTTGAAGTGCGAAAGGCACCAAACAAAAACATCACCTTCCTCATTTTTTATTGTTTAAGGTAAACGACTTGACTGAGAAAGAGTCACACTCCCTCCGTTTTTAATCGCTTGAAATTTCCGTGCTACTTCGTTTGAGAAGAACCTACACCAGTTTACCAAAACAAAAATGCATAGTTAGGGGTTCAATGACCTAATCTATACGTTATCTTGGACCTGGCATGTATTTGGTCTTCTTAAAAAACGATTAAGGTCCTCCCTAATTCGGGCTGCTGTGTCTGTCCCTGATGCTGAGCGGACCTTGTTCGTATATTAAGGGTCATACCAAATCCTGAGCATTTTTCAGGGGATTCTTTTCATTTTCCGGTGCTGATGTGTCCACCCTTGATTCAAGGAAGACCTTATTCATTTATTTTTTTGGACGCACCAAATCCTGAGGGTCCTGATATATTGCATTACATCCCCTCTAAGCTACTTGTGATTTGGTTAGACCCCTTTAGTCGGACTAAAGTAAAAAAAAATGACATTAGGGGCCAACACATCATTACCCAAAAAGTGATTTACACTTTTTTGGGATGCTTTTCACTTTTTGGCTCAGCTCCAACAGTCATTCTCACTTTAGGCTAACCTTAGCTGGTCTCACCAAATCCGTAGGGCCTTTAAGCAGGCAGAAGGTAGAAACTGGAGTTCTGTTTATCAAGGCTGATAATTGTTCAAAGTCTTCCATCGAAAATGGAGTGGCCGACAAAGAAACGCGTCCGAATTATTTCAGCAATACGAAAAAACGCTTCATCTGAACTACTTCTTCTTGGTATCTCTCTCGTTTGTGTCGCCATCCCTAGTTGAATTGAATTCAATTTTAGTAGAGGACGACGACCCGAAACCTAGGAACCAACGGTCAAGTTAGTGGGTCTTCGGCCTCATAAAGCCACCACCAGTTCTTTCACTTTTCAATCTCAAGGGTGTCTCTTACATTCTCTTCCAATGAGATTTCTACCTTTTTCATTGCTTCTCCTACTCCACTACTCTGTCTCAGTTTTATTCGCCATTGAAGGAATTTATGTTTTTGGCCAATGTCTAGAAGATGAGGGTTCGTTGTTGCTCCAATTGAAGGGAAGCCTATCCTTCAATCTGCCTACTTATGTTACCTCAAACCATACGTTTTGGAATCAAACCAACACCGATTGCTGTTCTTGGGATGGTGTCACCTGCAACGGTAGTACCGGTCATGTTATCGGTCTCAACCTCAGTAGCAAATTTATATCCGGTGGAATTGATAATCTATTTAGTCTTGGGTACCTCAAGAGCTTGGATTTGTCTAACAACACCTTCAATTCTTCACGGATTCCATCTGGGTTTGGTCAGCTCATTAGGTTGACAAATCTCAATCTGTCCAACTCGGGATTTGGGGGACAAGTTCCGATTGAAATCACACGTTTAACGAGGTTGGTTTCTCTTGATCTCTCTAGCCAATCGCCGGGTCGGACTTTGTTGAAACTTGAAGACCCAGATTTCAAAACGTTTGTTGAGAAGCTGTCAGGGTTGAGAATCCTCCGTCTTGATGGAGTAAACATATCGGCGCAGGGGAGTGACTGGTGCCAGGCCTTATCCTCTGCACTCCCTAATCTGAAGATGTTGAGCTTGTCTAATTGTTATCTTTTGGGCCCTCTGAGTTCTTCCCTTTCGAACCTCAGTTCGCTCTCTGAGATTCGTCTCGACCAGAACAATATCTCACAAGAAGTACCACAATTCTTTGTGAATTTCTCGAATTTGACTTCCCTGAGTCTTAGGTCTTGTGGATTGCATGGGAAATTCCCAGAGAAAATTCTTCTGCTACCGACCCTAGAGACGCTCGACGTATCAATCAACCCGCTTCTCAATGGTTCTGTGCCGGAATTTTCTCACAATGGATCTCTTCGGAACTTGGTACTCTCTGTCACAAATTTCTCAGGTAACTTACCAAAATCGATTGGTAATCTTAAACTTTTGTCCAAATTAGATCTTATGCGTTGCAATTTCAATGGATCGATTCCGTCTTCCATTTTGAACCTTACCCAGCTTGCTTATTTGGACTTGTCAGCTAATAGTTTCACTGGTCCAATCCCCTCGTTGCCAGAGAATCTGATCCAAATAAACCTTGCCTACAATAAATTAAGCGGTAAACTTCTTGCCGTTCACTGGGAAAGGTTTCTAAAACTTGTGAATCTTGATTTAAGGAACAATTCACTCAAGGGGTCGATCCCATCGTCTCTGTTTACCCTCCCATCATTGCAGAAGTTGCAACTTTCTCACAACCAATTTGTTGACCAACTCTCGGAATTATCTAATGTGTCTTCGGCAGCACCATTGGATACCCTTGATCTGAGTAGCAATAAGTTGGAAGGGCAGATTCCTAAATCAATCTTTGAATTCCGTGGTCTTAAGATTCTCACACTTTCTTTCAACAATTTCGGTGGTACTGTACAACTTGAATTAATTCGTAAACTCCAGAACCTTACCAGTCTCGATCTTTCTTATAATAGCTTGTCGGTCACTACTACTGTTAGTCACTCTACGTCGTTAACCTTCCCCAATTTCACCACGTTAAAATTGGCTTCTTGCAAACTGAGAGACTACCCTGACTTCTTGAGAAAAAACCAAAAAACATTGAGATATGTAGACCTTTCTAACAACCAAATTCATGGGAAAGTACCTAATTGGATTTGGAAGATTAGTCATGGGTCTCTTGCTTATTTAAATCTTTCTTGCAATTTTTTGACGGATCTGGAACGACCTTTGCCTGATTTTACAAATAGTTCATTGGCTATTCTCGACCTTCATTCCAACCTTCTTCAAGGAAAAATTCCGATTCTATCAGCAACTCCTATCTATTTGGATTACTCAAACAATAACTTCACCACCATCACCCCTACTAATATCTCTCGTTTCCTTTCCTTCACTGTCTTCTTTTCTCTCTCTAGCAATAAGCTCACTGGAGAAATCCCTTCATTGATATGCAATGCTACTTATCTTCAAGTTCTTGATCTGTCTAATAACAGCTTGAGCGGCACAATTCCCCAATGTTTGGTTAACACCAGCAAGAGATTAAGGGTATTGAATCTACGAAGGAACAACTTTACAGGCACTTTACCTCACGAATTTCCAGATGGGTGTGCTCTAAGGACTCTCAATCTCAATTGGAACAGATTAGAAGGACGGGTGCCGATAACCCTTGCCAATTGCACAAAGCTAGAAGTTTTGGACCTCGGAAACAATTGGATAAATGATACATTTCCATCCTTTTTGGGGAAATTATCCCAGTTGCGGGTCCTTGTTCTACGCTCCAACAAATTCTACGGGCCCATAAAAGATCCGGAAAATAACTACACCTTTGGAATGCTGCAAATCGTTGACCTCTCCTCAAATTACTTCACAGGTATTCTACCCTCTAAATGCCTTTTGAGCTGGAAGGCAATGATGGTCCATGAGGATGAAACCCAATCTAAGTCTAAGCACGGGATATTAAGATACGGTTTCCTACCTTTTTCTCAAGGGTACTATCAGGATGCTGTGACAGTTACGAGCAAAGGGTTACAAATGGAGCTAGTGAAGATCTTAACTGTCTTCACCTCTATTGATCTCTCACACAACAACCTCAGCGAGACGATTCCAGATGAGATAGGAAAACTCACATCACTCTACGTTCTCAACATGTCTGGCAATGCTCTCACGGGCGAAATTCCCAAATCTGTGGGGAACCTACGGCAGCTTGAGTCATTAGACCTCTCAAAAAATAAACTCAATGGTGAGATCCCTTTGCAACTGGTGAACCTAACATTCCTTTCTGTGTTGAACCTCTCCCAGAACAATCTTGTGGGAAGGATACCGACAGGCAATCAATTTCTGACATTTACTAATACATCCTTCGAGGGGAATGTAGGATTATGCGGTCTTCCCTTGTCAAAACGCTGTACAGAGGCTACAGCACCACCACCGACATTAACAGTGAGCTTGAACTCTGTGTCTGAATTTGATTGGAAGTTCATATTGACTGGAGTGGGATTTGGAGGAGGGGTTGGAATGGTTGTTGGGCCATTAATGTTGTGGAAGAAGGGGAAAAAATGGTATGACGAACACATGGATAGAATTCTTTTAGTGATAGTCCCGTCAGCAGGATTGCTTTACACCAACCGTGATAATAAAGTGGTTGAGCCAGAGGACACTATGGAGGAAGATGATGATGAAGAGGAAGAGGATAACGAAGAGATACATCATGGACGGTTTTGCCTCTTCTGTTCCATGCTAGACATTAGTAGGAAGAATATTGTACATAACCCCAATTGCTCTTGCCATAATATGTCACCACCCAATATTTTTTCTTCTCCTCTATAGATCCAAATTGCAAGTTCTGGAATTTTTGACCTTTTCTTATTCTCTATATATACACAGGAAATATCACCCATCAGGGAGGGGGAATGAGAAGAACATACATCATCATTTAACAGGTAATTTGCTTTCCATAATTTTATGAAGTGGGTTTACTTGTTCATGTTGATATAATATAAAACAAACTTGGCAAAGAATCTCTTATCCAGTCCATCACACAGGAGGAGATTCAGACCATTTTGCTGCCATTAGTAGCAAGAAAATTACAGGACTTGCATGCAAATTAAGCTTAAAGTTACAATCTAAGAAAAGGTGTTGGCTTGAAACTTGAATTTCAAGACCTGAACAGAAGTGGGCATTCATCAAGATCAAGAACCTCCTCCTGATTGATGGAGTTTCTGGATGAGAGATTCTTTGCTCAAGAATTCCCCTATTGACTAAGACAAAAGGATAATTTCAAAAATAAAAACTGATAGGATATGTATCATGCTTAAGATAGTTGGTGTTGTAAAGAAATTCAAACAATATTGTGTTCTTCTCACATTAAGTGAGGGTATAAATTATGACATTTACTTATATATATTTTGAAATTCCTAGATACTAGCGAAAATGTCCGAGAGGGGGGGGGGAGGGTGTGTGTGAATAGGGCTATTATTAATTTTTAAGTCTCCTATTAAGTTTCTACCCCACTTAATTCCCTCACTTGTGTGTTTGTTACTTAGGCTAATCACTTAGTGTTTTAGGGTGATCAGTTAATGTTCAAGTTCCCTAAGTGAGAATCCAAGTTCACTGTTCTTATCATTTGATGAGTGTACCAATATGTCCAGGTGCTGAAATGTGTGCTAGTGAATCAATCTGAGTGCTGAAAAGATATAAGAAACAAATGCATGACCACACACACAAAGAGACAAAAGTTATAGTGGTTCGGCCATTCCAAGGCCTACATTTACTCTCCAAAAGCTCTTCATTGAGTCTATTGATTTTTAGTAATAGACTACAACTATTACAGGCAAATCAATAAACCCAATTACAATGTCACGTGTTTGGTGTCTCCAGAAAGTACACGCTTTGTCCTTGATGTCTCAAGCAATGATTCTTCAACCTTGGGTGTCTCTGGCCAATATACTCACAATGATGTGAAAATATGTGTGCAGATAAGTCTCCTAGCAACAAGCTGTAGGAGCCAAATATGTAAAAATATAGCTCAACCGTGTCAAGATTCCAAGGAAGCTGTTAAGTCTCTAAGTCGGCAAGTATGCAACACATTCAATAGAGATGAAATCTCTAATGTAAATGGCATCTTATGTAGGCAGATATACAAAAATATGCTTAGATAGGATCTACAACAAGAATCTAAGTGAAGCACAAACACTGTGTGTTGTAGGGAGTTGCACAATGTGCCAACTCAAAGACCTCAATTCATAGAGATGAAATCTCTAATGCAAAGAGCCTATAACTTGACAAGTATGCAAATAAAAATCTTAGAATCAAGTTACAACAAGTATTCAAGTAAAGCTTAATCATTGTGTGAACACAACAAGCTATAACAAGTTGCACAAAGTGCTACCTCTCAAGAGAACAAACAATATGAAAAGAGATATGCAAATAGCAAGCTCAACCATGTTCAGATTGTGAACCAAGTGAATATAAAATGATATGCTAATGAAGTTCAGTAGCTCCTAGAAGAGTAAAACAAATTTATCTCAGGCTCTAGCGTTCAGAGCTCTTGAAATGGTTCATAAAGTATGGAAACCAAGCCTCATGAGCTCAGCAGCTCAAGTGTGTGCCAATGCAAGCTCACGTACTCCCTTCCTTGAAGGATTTCAAGCCTTAAAGTATATAGTTTATCAATATGTGCAAGGGAGAGAACAAAAAAGAAGAGTGTATATGATTACTTTGTTTTCCTTTTTTGGATAGAGATTCCAGATGCTCTAAATGATTGCCAATCATTAGCATTTATAGCCCACTGATTAGGGAAACCTTACAGATTAGCGAGCTTCTAGAAAGTCCCGTCATAATAGTAAAATGGATGCACAAATGATAGGAAATTCAAACACTTGAAATTCCCTAATTTTTCGCTTGGATCGATCATACGATCTATCATGAGAGTGATCCAAAGGTACAAAGTTGCCATTTTTAGTTCATTTTGATTTTTGTGCTTAACCAAATGTGAGGCAACTAAGGAAAGTATTCTTGGGCATCCTAAACCAACCTAGGCATATGGTTTAGGTCTCAAAGATATAAGTTAAGAGTACTTTCCTTCTGACATTGCTTGGAGAGGTTAGAAGGCAACTAAGAGTGGATTGATCCAGGGAAACCTTGCCTTGCTCCACATGGTCTTCTTGAGTTTGGAAAATGTACAAATAAACACCTTTTGTTTATGGGATTGCCAATTGCATGTACACACATGCCCTGACAGATTTCAACAAACGTATTTCCCACTTTTGGGATAGTTTTACAAAATTTAAAATTTAATTTTTTTAATGAAGATGGATAAGTTGTTGCATGCATAGGACTCTATTTTGACTCCAATGAATGCCTGCTACTTAATCCTCGTAGAAATTGTGTAGATTTGGTTGACCAACCAAATCCTAGAGTGTAGCTTGACTCAAACTACTTGATCTCCATAGAATTGATCTCCTTCATTAAATCTTCCTTAAAAGAATCTGAACCGTCTAATGTGTTACATGGCTTATCCTCTTTTATACTCCCCGTCAAACAGGACTGGGGGCTTGACCATAGGCCAACTTTGGTGCACAAACCATGGAAAACATCTTGGGGCACAGGTTTGGTAAAGATATCGACAAGTTGTTTGGAGGAGACAAACTTAGTGATAACTAATCCAAGAGCCACCTTCTTTCGTATGAAATGATAATCTATTTCAATGTATTTAGTGCAAGCGTGGAAACAATAGATCCTCCATTTTGTACAAAGATTTCAAATTATCAAAAAACAATGTGGAGGGCTTAGATTGAGAGATGCCAAGGTCACGAAGAATAAAGAAGAGCCAAGTCAATTTTGTGGTTGTGGTTGTGGATGCCATCACGCGATATTTTGCTTCTACGCTAGATCGAACGATAGTGGACTGCTTCTTGGCACTTCATAAGATACAATTGGAGCCCAAAAATGTACAATACCTAGGGATAGAATGTCTAGTAGATAGAAACCTGGCTTAATTAGCACCAAAAAAGGCAAAGAGATCAAGTGTGCTCTTAGTGAGAATTCATAGACCAAGATGTAGAGTACTGCTAACATATCTCAAAATACACTTCATCCTTTGAAAATGACCAATTTTTGGTTCATGCGTGAATTTACATACAATATTCACAACATAAGAAAGATTTGGACAAGTCATGGATAAGTATTGCAATGCACCAACAATACTCTGATATTGTTCCACATTTGGATATGGGTCATTGACACCCTTGATCATCATTGATTTTTGTACCCAATGGTGGACTAAATGGTTTGCATGAATGCATGTGAGCACAATTAAGAATATCACAAGGATATTTAGACTGAGATAAAAATAGGCATTCTAGAGTATGGTGGACTTCTATCCTAAGTGCAATGATCCCAAATCCTTTATAGAAAAACTACGACCTAGAGTACTTAGTGAAAGGAAGATTACCGTTCTTGAACATAAAAATTAGTAAAATTCATTGATCAATCACATATTTAAATATGTTTTCCATGATCAACATATGAATATCTGAGATTTAATCTTAAAGGATGTTTAGAATTACCTCAATGATTTAACCAGACACAAGAATCCAATTCGACCCGGTCTCTAAAGTATCCACACCTGCTCTAGAATTCTCTGCGCTTCTCCCACTTCCAGAAATGTTACAGGACATCACCTGAACATGGATACCTTCATATATGAAGTATTTGAGAAGCCAAAGTAACCCTAGCGGGTGTGGGATCCTTCTAGGATTCCTATCCATAGGCTGTGGGGCCCAGTATCCTTATTTAAGTCAAACTAAAATAAGGACAACCTATCTTTTGTTAATTACAAACTAGCACACCACTAATTGCAATAATCCCTGTTACATATTGCAACTGAACTCCCAA
>JAOXJP010000003.1:2726724-2738874 GCA_025762735.1 Platanus orientalis
AAATGTCACTTGCCTTTATACAGGTTCATTTGTTATTAAGTAATTTTATTATTGTCCCAAATTTAATGACTTTTTCTATTTATTTAATATAGAAAATATTGAGTTGATTCATGAAGCAATTACAATTTCAAATTAGGAATATTTTTTAAAATTATATTTTACAACTTTTTATTAATTTATTATTACTCTCTTTTTGTAATTTTAATTATTCTTCTCAAGTGTTTTTTTTTGGTAGATTTCCTCCCGTATGATTCTTTTTTAAGATTTCCTCTCAAGTATGATTGAAATTTAACAATTATTTTTACAGTAATTATTCTTAATTTATTAATTAATTTATTATTTTTATTGTTTCTCTTATTCATTGACCCGTGCTCGCACAGGGATTTGCTAGTATTTTTCTTATTTGGCTCTCTTCAACCATTTCTCTTACCCCTCAATTAGTGAGCTATTTTTATTTATTTTGGTACTCCTCAACTAGTGGGTTTGAAAGGCATCTTTTGAATGTGTATCAGATAGCTGCTATTCTTATATTTTCGGCTGAGGCTTCGACTTCCACCAGTGGGTTCTGTGGTTCTGTGTTTTGGATATAGCTTCTATCATTGTATTTTCGGATGTTAATACATATACACCTTTTGATACCTCAATGCACAATCTTGCACGAAATCAATTTCACAAGCTTTAAGTGAGACTCTTCTAAGTTTTTGTTCCCGACTGAAAACTAGGCTTGGGTCAACTCTATCCAGAGCTATAGCTGAAAACTGTCCAAACAATAGCTAACTATAAAATAAATTGGGTTTAATTATGTCAAACCAGAACACCACCCCCCCCCCCCCCGGCGCTTTGTCCTTGCTGCTGGTGCTAACAAAAATGAAGCACATAGGGAAATCATGCTAAAGACCCACCATTTGGTGTTCACAAATCTGGATATGTAAGCAAATAGGAAAAAGAAAATATTAACGACCCTATCATACTAGATTCTAGTTCTAATGCATTCTTTGTCTTTTCAAATATAAGAAGAAATATGGCAATTGGCAGTCCAAAAGAGAAGTCCAGCAATTGGATTGCCAGTCATTCAGTCAAGTCTTGCATTGGCCTACAGAAATAGAGGGTCAGCTTCATCTCATGAATGCAATGCATAAGGGAAGCGACAACATGGAGGATGCTTTATACTGTCAATTCTTGACAAGTCCAATCCAAATTCATATTAAATTATTTATCATAAAATAGAAAATAATAAATCATGGTTAATTGTGTTATGCTAAACGCAGTTCCAGAGTTGATGGCACAAGAGAATGGATGTGAAACAAAAGAATCACAACACAAGAATTTTTTTTTACTCCAAAAAAACAAAAAACAAAAAAAAAAAAAACCAATTTTTGCTTCTTATGTGGGGCCCCAAATCAGTTGCAACTGGGTATTACAGGATAGAATTCAAGAGATCAATGTAATAAATGATTTTTTTTTGAGAGAGAGAGAGATTAACATAACAAATGGATGTCCCAGGTTTTATGTGATAGAATTCTTATGAAGTCCTTGTTAGTGGGAACCCATAAATTAAGAAGACAGCACCCAAGATTAACCACAAACAATTTGGTAATTATAAAGATCAAAGGATTCCCATCTTAATACATTGGCTGTGCTAGAGAATACAACACACTCTTAAGACTCCAGACAAAAAGAGAAACCCAAGAGTGTCAGTTTTTTATGGAAGTTCGAACAGGTCAAACTAAAATATGAACATCAAAGCAAGAAACTTTTTTTTTTTCTTTCTTTTTAAACATTATTCTACTTAAAGCACATTACAGTGGAGAATGGAGCAGTATCAAACAGAGATGCTAGAGTAATCAGTCACCAAGTCTACTATAACCGGATGCATTTTACTTATGGAAAATGAAAAATGAAAATGAAAATATAGTAAAGGGGGAAAAAGGTGACATTGGAACATACCTGCAACATATGGAACCCTGCTAGTCCCATTAAATTGAAGAGGAGATTGGCTTTGTTCACATTCATCCTGTATATACAAGTACACAAACCCAATAATTCATTAGCATTTACTCGTAAGCTGCTTCTCATTGAACTCTTCCGGTCAACATTATTCTACTGCTCTGAACTTGCCCACAACTATATACATAAAAAGTGCCAAAAGAAAAGCTCCAGTGCTATGAAATTGTTCAAAGCATCTTTATGACCCAAAGCTTATATTTATCTATATACAGATATAAAATACAAGGACCAATTAGATTCGCATCGTAAAGGTGCTTGCAAAGCTTGAGATAAGTTTCAACATTTCCTGACTGCTGGATCCCTTTTCTTAGTCCCTGCAGCACAGCTGCCCTGTCCAATTGTTCAGGACACAAACCCATGTCAAGCATCTTTATTATCGTTTCGGAAGCATCCTCAAAATGACCTCCTTTAATGTAACCTCTCAACATCCATGATAAGGTTTTCTTCCCATGCAATGCACTTGAACCCTCCATTCCAGTAAGCAATCGTGCAACAGCACTGCCCTGTTTTTGGGAAGCACAGATAGCTAAGACAATGTCATAAAGCTCTTTGTCCACCTCCTTTCCCATAAGCTTCATTTCCCACAACTGCTTTTCAGCCTCAAGTCCTCGACCAGCACAAATATACATGGCGAGGAGCCTTTCCTGAACTATTCCAGACAGAGCAGAACTTCCCTCTTGAATCACCCAATTGGACAAGCGGACACCATCCCCTATAAAATCTGACTGATACTTCTCAATAAGCTTGACATTTTCTATATCAAGCTCAGCTACAAAACCAGTATTCATGAAACCTTTTAATTTACGTAAAGCTTTTGAAAATTCATTCAGCTCTTTAACCACCGCCGTCACTGCAATTAGGTAGCTGTAGATCTCTGGCTTCAATCCACACTCTCTGAAATCAAGCACCAATTTAACTACACCTCGATAGTCTCCCTCCACCTGAAAGAACACAAGGACAATAAAATATGTATCGTTCAGGATAAAACCTGAATGACTGACTAAACTACAGCAATGCATCATTGAAACAATCAAATCTGTAAAGAATATGTTTGACAAAAGCTAATGTGTTAAAGATATGCTTAGGAAAAAAAAAACCATGTTATTAATTTTCATCAACCAAACAAAATTCGAATATACCACCATAATATTGTTAGGTGGCAAGCTCAAGTTTTTTTAGTCAATATCAATTGAGTCATTTTGCTAATTCTATGCTTTTTTATATAAAGGAATCGAAGAATCTTTTCAATTTCATTCCCTTTTGTTAAAGCACTCAATCAAAAGTTTATGAACATACATACTTATCAAAAAAAAGGTTTACGAACATATATTACCACAAAAAAGAATAAAAATAATAATAATAATAAAAAAGTTTGTAAACATAAAGCACACACCCATACTCTAGACAGTTTGATTAAATAACTCTTGCATGCTACCAATATTTTTTATGTAGAACGCAAAATAGCCCATTGTCAAATTTGATAGACTTATGCAAGGGTATTTTGGGTTCAATATTTTTTGTATGGAAATAATTTTAATTTTGTCAGTTTTAGATTAGTCTTAGTTTTTGATTAGTCAGTTTGGGATTTTTTAGTTCTTTCCAAGTAAAATAAGTTCAATTTATTTTCTTGGAAAGTGAAATATATATTCACTTTTCCTTAGGCCCTATTTTGAAAGGTCAAAACTTAGTCGTTTGGCTTGATTTTAGTGTTATTTGAAAAGTTATTTAACAACATTTCTAATGAGTCCAAGATTTTGTGAATCCAATATGATTTGGGAAAACTTTCAATTCTCTAGACGTATCTTAGACCGGGAAGTAGATTCCCTTTCTTCCCTGATGACTATGCTAAATGAGGTTTTTCTATCAAACACTTTTAGTGATCAGAGAATTTGGACTTTGGAATCTTCAAGTCCTCATATAAATCCCTATTCAAGATGCTCTCTCAGTCTACCTCCCCTTGCTTCCTTTCTAGTCAAAAAGATTTGGACCCCTTATGTGCCTCTTCAGGTTAAGGCTTTCGCATGGATTGCTGCCCGGTCTCGGATTAATACCATGGACCTTTTTGCAAAAGAGAAGACTGATAAGGACATCAGGTCCAAACATGAGTTTCAGGTTTACCAGAGACAGCATAGGAGGGTCGCGTCCATGTTATGGTTTCATTAGCACCTTTATTTTATATTTTATGTATTAGTTTTAGTCCGTAGCACATGTCATGAGGGTATTTTTGTCTTAGTAAGTATTTTAGTGGTGTTTTGCTTATTATATATAGTCTGGGGTTATTTTGGGTATGATATTGTGCTAAGGGGGTTTTTTCTTGGGGTTTTCTTATTTTACGTTGTAATAACCTGGCCGTAGGGGCTATAAAAACACCCCACACGACCAACATTGATTTGATGATGGATAATAAGAATTTTTACTACCACATGTTTTGGCTTATGGTGTTCTTTTTCTTCCTCCTTGGTTGCAAGTAGAGTGCAGTAAAACCCTGGAATGGATCTAAGATCACGCCTAGTTTAAAGGGGGTAATGGAGGCTACTCCCTCTCCCCTTGGGTCAAAGGTTTTCTCCCACCTTCTTGATTTCCTTTTGATAAAATCCCTTTTTCTGAATTTCCAAGGCCTAAGTTGAAGCAACCCTGGAAAATTGACTTCCTGCCAGAGAAAGATTGATAGTAGGGTATTGTCGAAAAAGTCAGGATTGAAGTTCAAATTGAAGGGATTTATCAAGAATTGACAATGTATTATTTTTGCAGAGGCAGGGGTATTCCAGGCATGCTTCCAGATTGAATTATTCCACAATTTTTTGATCCCTTCTCTAAATTTTTTTTTTAATCCAGCTTTTGGTACCTCTTCCCTAGGCTAGAAACTAGGATACGATCAGCATTCAAGGCTCATTATTTAGAAATTTTTGAAGATCAATTTTTTTTTTTGGAGTAAGAAACTCATCCCAGACGTGAAAGCATACAGCAAAGTCCTCCACAAGAACTGATAGTGCTCTCTCCCTATAAATCTGCTTGTTGAGGGACTTGGTGGGGCCTTAGAAGACCCCAGTGCAATCCTAGTTGTGGTGGGCCCCATCCGAAAGGGCCTCACCTGCAGGACTTATTTCACCCAAAGTGTCAAATAGGCATGAAGACCCCCTTATTTTGTGGTTTCACGAAAACTCTCACCCACTCCTAAATAAGAGGAGCTTGGCAGTGAGATTTTAGGGAATCAATCATCCTCCTAGGATGACACAACAGCTCCGCAACAACATCTGGAAGACCTCCTCAGCAGCAAGAGATCAAAGCTTGAAGAAATCAGCTGGCGGCAAGGGGTATTTCCCTTCTTTTGGATTTCGATCACTCCAAACTCCCCCTCTTTGTTCAAATTTTGTTTGCCATCAGCAACCTTCAACCTGTACCTCCTTCCTACAATGTAGTGGCAGCACTCTAGGTAGTTTCTGCTCATCTATGATAATCTTTGAATCCTAGAAGGTAGTTTGACATAGGCTTTGGATGGTTATGCTAGTGGGTGAGCAGTTTGATGATTCTGTGTAACTGTGACTGAGAAATCTTAAGTTCGACATTCCCTAAGCCTATTTCTATCTATAGCTAATGAACCCCAATCCAACTCTTTGTTCCCTTATGTTATTTTTCTGACAATTGCCCTGTCTCCCATGATTTTCATTACTTTATACAACTCTGAATTTTTCTGGACAACACCTATACTTTGGGGGTTAATCTTCTATTTCAATTGAATTCATGCATTTAATTTAGATTCCTTTTTGTCTATTACGTTATAGGTCTTTGCAATTTTACCATGTTTATGAAACTTACTAAATCTTAACCTGAATTCATGTGTGGATATGTAAGTAGGAATCTTGCTTATGTTTTGCCATTATTTCTATTAATTTTATGTTTGAATCCTCCATGCACACAACCACCAGTCCATATGCATGCTGCATCAGATTTTGTATCAAAGCTTAGGTTTAGGGTTTCCTTACCCGTAAATTGCATTTAGGTGTAGTTTTGCATATTAGATTAGTCTTGCATACTTTTGCATAACATAGCATATTTTACGTTAGTCATTTAATTTTTCTGCACTCCTAGCTTTTAGAGTCAATCTAAGGAATCTTTAGAGCCATTCTAGGGAGTCTTTAGAATCACCCATCCTGTGCCCTTTGGTGTATGCCCACTAGATCCGGATTAGATTATCACCTCAAGATGACCCTAAAAACAGGACCTAGTTCCCAGCTCACCCAAGAACCAGCCTTTAAGGAGTTGTTTGAGAGGGTGAATAGGTTAACCCTAACTATGGAGTTTAACTTCAAGCATCATTTTGAACAACTCCAGCAAGAGTTGAACCTGCACTCTAGAAGAGGTTCTCAAGAGAGGAGAGAGGATCAAACAGGAACTCATATGGACCACCACTCAGGCCATGGATCTGTAGGCGGCCACAGGCAAAGGACTCTCAGTCCTGAGCCTGACCCCAAGAGGATCCCGCCTAAGAGAACCCCACACAGGACCCCACCCCATGAGACTATCCCTGAGTTTGAGGATGACTTGGGTCCTTGGGATTATAAGCAGCCGCGAGGGACGAGAGATCACAGAGGTCCGAAAGATCTCGAGGAGACAACCCTAAAAGCCATGCGAGTTGATGTGTCCACTTTCGATGGGCGCTTAGACCCTAAGGTTTTTTTGGATTTGGTCTACAGGATGGACCAATATTTTGACTAGTATGAGATATCCGCTCACAGGCAGAGTAAGTTTGCTAATATGAAGTTAGTTGGGTTAGCTCAGCTTTACTGGGATTCGGTAGAGTAGCAGATGTATTGGAGAAATGGGAGACTCGTTGCTAGCTAGGTAGAGATGCGTGAGAGACTCAAAGAGAAGTACGTGCCTCGTCACTATCACACTAGACTGCTTAAGCAGTATCATGTTATCCGTCAGAGATCTTCTAGTGTCGCGGACTACATCACGAGGTTCGATGATGGAAGATTGAGATATAGCGTCCGTGAGAATCCCGAGATGACCATCACTCGCTTTAAGATGGGGCTCCGACCTGAGATTCAAAAAGAGTTAATACTTTACTACATCACCACCCTAGAGTAGCTCTATAGGATAGCACAAGACATGGAGAGATACATGAAGCCTTTAGCTTTGCGACCTCAGGATCCTAGACGCCCGGATGGGAGGTACACTTTAGGGGGCCAGCCACCCAGAGTTGGTCCTGAACCTTCTAGATTTGGCCCAGTGCTTAATAGAGGAAAAGAGGCCAAAGCTCAATTGTCAGGCGATCCTAATAGATGCTATAAGTGTAGTGGGGTGGGCCATTATTCAAAGGCATGTCCACGTAAAGAGCTTGCTAGAGCGTAGAGGACAACACCGAGGAAAAGGTGCATGGAGATCAACAAGCATTTGATAATGAGACGAGCATAAATGAGATTTTTGATCCCTCGCAGGCCCCGAGTGATGATGATGATGGAGAGGGGGAGGATAGTTACTTAGCAGTCATGAAACCTTCTATTCTAGTTATCCCTCGTCCCCTTCACCCCTTTGGGTGGTGAGGTGTGCACTCACACAGGCTAAGCCAGAGGAGGATTAGCGAAGGACTACCATCTTTTATATCTTCGTCAAATGCGGTGAAAAGACTCGCAGAGTTATCATAGATAGTAGAAGCAGCACCAACGTGATTTCTACTGATAATGTGAAGCGACTTGGACTCACCACCGTTTCACACCTTCAGCCCTACCGAGTGTCGTGGGTAGATTCCTCTTCTCTTCCTGTCACCTATAGATGTCATGTGCCTATCGAGTTTGGCCAATACCAAGATAAGATATAGTGTGACGTCGTGCCTATGGATGTAGGGCATATGATCCTAAGCCGACTTTGGCTTTTTTATTTGAATGCCACGTTGTATGGTAGGACCAACACGTGTGCGTTCGAGTTTAAGGGCAAGAAAATCAAATTCACTCCTCTTTCACCAAAAGCCCAATCTGGAGGCAAGAATCCGGTGAATAAAGGGAAGGATGTGAAGGGTCCTCACCAGAAGACCGTGAATATGCTTAGTCCTAAGGAGTTTGAGTAAGAGATTCAGGATGATGCACCAGTGTGTGCATTAGTCACTAAAGAAGTAACCCCTGAACCTAGTTTTGATCTCTCAGCGGAGGTAGAGCCTCTCATCAGAGAGTTTGGAGAGATGTTCCTTGAGGATTTACCAGATGAGCTTCCACCAATGCGTGATATTTAACACGCCATAAACCTGGTCCCTAGGGCAATTCTTCCCAATCTACCCCACTACAGGATGATCCCTACAGAGCATGCCAAGCTAAAGCGACAAGTGGATGAACTGTTGAGAAAGGGTTTCATCAGGGAGAGTATGAGTCCGTGTGCCGTACCCGCACTTCTTACATAAAGAAGGATGGTTCCTAGAGAATGTGTATTGACAGCAGGGCCATCAATAAGATCACGGTACGGTATAGGTTTCCCATTCGTAAGCTTGACGACATGTTAGATATGATGGCAGGGGCTACTATATTCTCCAAGATCGATCTTAATAATGACTACCACCAGATTAGAGTTACGCCAGGGGATGAATGGAAAACTGCCTTCAAGACAAATGACAAATTGTATGAGTGGCTTGTCATGTCCTTTGGACTTTCCAATGCTCCAAGTACTTTTATGAAGGTGATGACACAGGTATTGAGGCCTTACATAGGGAAGTTTCTGGTTGTATATTTCGATGACATTCTCATATACAGCCCTAATAAGGAGGTTCACCTGAGCCATTTGTGGATTGTGTGAGATACTCCGTAGAGAAAGCCTCTACGCAAATCTTAAGAAGTGTGCATTCATGACACCTAGAGTTATCTTCTTGGGATTTGTTGTATTAAGTGAGGGAGTGACCGCTGATCCTGACAAGATCAAGTGTATTGTAGAATGGATTGAGCCTATTAGCATTTATGAGGTTCATAGTTTCCATGGCTTAGCCACATTTTACAGGTGATTCATTCGGGGCTTCAATTCCATCATGGCACATATCACGGATTGCATCCGTAAAGGTGAATTTAAGTGGACCAAGGCAGCAGCCAAGGCCTTCCAGGAGATCAAGTCGACGATGACTGAAGCTCCTGTCATGCGACTTCCTGACTTCTCTAAAGTATTTGAGGTTGCGTGTAATGCATCTAAGGTTAAGATAGGAGGTGTTCTTACTCAGTAAGGACATCCTGTGGCTTACTTTAGCGAGAAGTTAAATGAAGTCAAACAAAAGTATTCCACCTATGACAAGGAATTCTATATGGTAGTCCAGTCCCTCAAGTATTGGAGACATTACCTTTTGCCACAGGAGTTCATCCTATTTTCTGACCATGAGGCTTTGAGATATCTAGGCTCCCAGAAGAAACTCAACTTGTAGCATGCCAAATGGGTGGAGTATCTTCAAGAGTTTACCTTTGTGATTAAACACAAAACCGGTTCAGAAAACAAGGTTGTAGATGCATTGAGCAGAAAGGTCTACCTCCTGCATACGATGAGCGTACAGGTCATCGGATTCGATATAGACTCAGAGAGGATTATGAGTCATGTTCGGACTTTAATACCATCTTCCACGCCTTACAGGGCGATCAACCAATGAGGAGCAGAAAGTTTATGATTCAAGACGGGTATCTCTTTCGAGGTACGCGCTTATGTATACCTCGCACTTCTGTGAGAGACTTTCTGATCTAGGAGATGCATGCAAGTGGTGTGGCTGACCATTTCGGTCAAGACAAGACCATTGCTCTAGTTGATGACCGTTTCTACTAGCCCAATTTGAAATGGGATGTGACGAAAGTAATTGAACAATGTCGTACTTGTCAATTGGCAAAAAAGAGGAAGTAGAGTCCAGGTCTGTATTCCCCATTACCAGTTCCTCACAGTCTGTGGCAGGATGTGAACATGGACTTCGTGTAAGGCCTTCCTCGTTCCCCAAGGCGAGATGATTCTATGATGGTTATAGTGGATCGTTTTTCCAAGATGGCCCACTTCATACCTTGTGCCAAGACTTCGGATGCCTCCAAGGTTGCTCGTCTATTCTTTGATGAGGTAGTCCATTTACATGGGTTGCCCAAGTCCATAGTGTGACCATGATGTTAAATTTGCTAGTTATTTATGGAAGACACTATAAAAAATGATGGGTACTATAGGCTGCAGTTTTCTTCTGCTTACCACCTTCAGACAGATGGACAGACTAAGGTGGTGAACAGAAGTCTAGGGACATTATTTCGTTGTCTGGTCGGTGAGAACCTTAGGGTATGGGATACAGTCTTGTCTACTGCTAAGTTTGCAAATAATAATTCGGTTAATTGGACCACTGGTATAAATCCATTTGAGAGTCACAGGTTATAGACCCAGGGCTCCTATAGACCTTATTCCTATGTCTGCATCTCAGCGTCCATCTGAGTCTACATCTGCATTTGCATCACATCTACATGCATTACACTAGGAGATCAGGCATAGAATTGCTATGAGTAATGAAAAGTATAAACAGTTCGTTGATTTGCACCGTACACATCGTGAGTTTCAGGTTGATGATTTGGTTATGGTTCGTTTCATCCCTGAGCAATACCCACCTGGGGTCGCGTGGAAATTGCATGCTAGGAGTTCGAAACCTTATAAAGTTTTGAACAAAATTGGACCTAATGTGTATGTGTTGGATATTTCGATTAATTTAGGGATTAGCTCCACTTTTAATGAGGAAGACCTTGTACCCTACCATGGCCATTCTACTCCGGACTTTTGAGCCTTTTGCAGACCCACAAACACCCATCTCTCAGCTTCCTTAGCCTATGCCACCATTGCCACCTGTCACTACTCGCAAGGAGGAGATTGAAGTTATCGTAGATGATCAAAGTGTTTCAACTAGACGGGGAGGTTATCAGAGATACCTCGTCAAGTGGAAGGGCCAGCCGGATATTGACAGGACATGGCTGATTGAGAGTGAGTTGCAACAGCTTGACCCAAACATTTTGGAGTAGTACCGCAGCCATCTAGCGTCAGAGATGACTTTTTCTCAGGAGAGGAGAGTTGATGAGGACATCAGGTCCTGACAGGAGTTTCAGGTTTACCAAAGACAACGCAGGAGGATCACGCCCATGTTATGGTTTTATTAGCACCTTTATTTTATATTTTATGTTTTAGTTTT
Source organism: Platanus orientalis (assembly GCA_025762735.1). Lineage (NCBI taxonomy): Eukaryota > Viridiplantae > Streptophyta > Magnoliopsida > Proteales > Platanaceae > Platanus > Platanus orientalis. Next base: position 2,737,892 of record JAOXJP010000003.1, read on the forward strand.
AGTCCCTAGCACATGTCATGAAGGTATTTTTGTCTTAGTAAGTATTTTAGTGGTGTTTTGGTTATTATATGTAGTCTGGGGTTATTTTGGGTATGATATTGTGCTAGGAATTTTTTTTTTTTTGGATTTTCTTTGGGTTGTAATAACCTAGCCGTAGGGGCTATAAAAACAACCCACATGACCAGCATTGATTTGATGATGAATAATAAGAATTTTTACTACCACATGTTTTGGCTTATGGTGGTCTTCTTCTTCTTCCTCCTTGGTTGCAAGTAGAGTGCAGTAAAACCTTGGAATGGGTCTAAGATCACGCCTAGTTTAACGACGGTAGTGGAAGCTACTCCCTCTCCCCTTGGGTCAAAGGTTTTCTCCCACCTTCTTGATTTCCTTTTGATAAAATCCATTTTCTGAATTTCCAAGGCCAAAGTTGAAGCAACCCTGGGAAATTGACTTCCTACCAGAGAAAGATTAACAGTAGGGTATTGTCGAAAAAGCCAAGGTTGAAGTTCAAATTGAAAAGATCTATCAAGAATTGATAGAGTACTATTTTTGCAAAGGCAGGGTATTCCAGGCATGCTTCCAGATTGATTATTCCATAATTTTTGGATCCCTTCTCTAAATTTTTTTTGATCCAGCTTACGGTATCTCTTCCCTGGGTTAGAAGCTAGCCTGCGATCAGCATTCAAGGCTCATTATTTAGAAATTTTTGAAGATCAAAATTTTTTTTGCAGTAAGATTTCAAAAAAAAAAACTCATCCCAGACGTGAAAACATACAGCAAAATCGTCCACGAGAACTGATAGTGCTCTCTCCCTATAAATCTACTAGTCGAGAGACTTGGTGGGGCCTTAGAAGACCCTTGTACGATCCTAGTTGTGGTGGGCCCCATCCGAAAGGGCCCCACCTTCAGGACTTATTTCACCCAAAGTGTCAAATAGGCATGAAGACCCCCTTATTTTGTGGTTTCACGAAAACTCTCACCCA